>CAAKHB010003763.1:17412-47030 GCA_901007665.1 Aeoliscus strigatus
TGAGTCCAGGACCCGAGGACTTTGCAGAGTATTGTATTGTGTGAGTTTTAGCTGTCAGTTTACCTTCAGCCCAGGGATGAAGCGTGAATCCTTTTCCACCACCAGAAGGTCCCTTGCCCCGGCGTTAAGGATAGAACGGGTTAAGCCCCCGGGACCAGGCCCCACTTCACAGACGTGGGCATCCCTCAAACTACCTGCCTGACGTATGATTTTATCTGGAAAAGATGGAGATGGATGAGCAACCTCCTTCCATGTAATTCATAGGTACCTCTAAGTACAATCTGTGACCTGCTCAATGACTTAGCTGAACCTGTGCATCAAATGAATTACACCGTAGCCTCCAATCAGAAGGCTTCATTACAAACTTGTGCATCCAAATTGAGATTAATAGAGTGCGATGTAGCAATACCTGTCTGCTAGTGTGTGATGAAGATGCATTCATCTAACAGTCACCTTGCCCAAGGACAAACAAGCAGATCAGACCTGCACTGCATCACTGATAATTATATTAAGGCGGGAGCTCTGCTGGAGCTGCAACCAATTGACTTGGTCCATTCACATTAGCAGGAGATCCACTCAGCTTCACCCATACAGAGGAGCCTGTCGGTTTCCATGCCTAGAAACAGGACCGACTGTGGAGCCGTGCAATCAAATGCACAGGGAAAACACACAATGGAGTAGGAGGTAGCAGGTATTGGTGCAATGCAGATAGAGCTGGAGGGACAGAAAGAAAGCGGTATGACTGACCGGTGAGCCTCATGTCCAATAGAAAGTTCTGGGACAGCTGTTTCTCAGCTCGCAGCTTGTACAGCTTTATCAGCTCACCAACGGTAGGAAGGGGAGGCAGGCGGAAGGATGCCACTTTCCCAGAGGCAGCCATGGTTCAAACACACTGTAAAAATAACACACACACGTACACACACAAGGTGAGAGGCAATCTAAGAAGATTCTTCAGCAGCAAGTAATTCAGAGGCTGTGGGCATGAATGTCATGAATAAAAGGCAACATGTGAAGCCTCAGAATAACCTGCCAGTAACAGGATTTGAAAGTTGCTATTAAAAGGGTGTTTATGCACGAATGAGTGCTCAGTTTAATCTAAAAAAAAAGAAACGAAAAAATCCTTGGCATGTGTGGTGTATTCAAAGATCTAATGCATCAATGTTTATACTTCACATACACACTGCATTTATCAGCACAGCGACAGTCTCAATTTATAGATCCAATTCCATTCAGAGCTCTTGCACCACCTAGTGGTGACATCACAGAACACTACCTGACCAATATGGGTACAGAAAATATCAATGACATGCATTTCTCCTCACAGCTTCACAATAAGTTGTTCTATTAAACATGTATACGTTTAGCTATTTGTGCCAAACACACTTCTTTCCAGTAAAAACGTTATAGCCTGGTTTAATTCACAGCTGAGATTATTGATAATAATGCAGTGACGTAAATCAATCATTCAGCGGGTATTTGTGTTGGCTCTGCCCGGAGATAATGATTAAACAACTGATTTGGACACTTAACTAAACGGTGTGAATATCGGACTTGGTCAAAAGCCGTTAGCAAGTGCAGCTAATGTTAGCGTGCAGTCTTAAAGCTTTCAGCATTAGCGGGGAAAGGCTGCGATTTAGCACAGAACAATCATTTATAAAAAGCGAGGCCTGACTGAAAATATACTGAACATAGAATACGAGGACACAAAACTAAACATATGAAAGAGTTAACCCACGTTTCTCACCGGTACCGTTCAGCTCGCTTAATTTCCGTTTTCGTCATTGAGTTGACGGACGTGTATCCAATGATCTTGGGAGAATTCTGAGTTGGACCAATCAAATTAAAGTAGGCGGGGTTTGGTTTTGTCCTTCAGCAGTCGTTTGTTGTTGATGTAATTAAGCTTTACAGCCAGCAGAGGGCAACAGCTTCGTTACGACGCTTCCCACTGCATTTTCCAATCTGTCATTAAAGAAGATTTTTTTTCTTTTTGAAATCCTTTTGAAATTATTTTGGCTTTAGGCTTTTATCGCCATTACTGTGAACTAACTGATTTAGCACACTGATGGGCTCACTGCTGGGCATGCAAGTGTGAAGTCATGCTGGCTGATGCACAGCTGTTGTCTGGAATGATCCCTGTGGCCCTGTGGTCTCCCCTCTCATGCCTGGTCACGGGTGTTGGGCATTGGATGAAAATACTCCTTCCCTCCAGGGTTTGGCAGATGAGTGGCAGCTTACTCTCTTGCAATGGCTGACCTCACTGTGAGATTGTTTCAGGGCCAAAAGAGGGGAAAAACACACATTGTGGTGTGGCCATGCAGAAGCCTGTAAAATCACATCCAGCAGCCATAAAGAAATAGTCAAGACTATAAAGAATATACTTAATTATGTCATTCAGTCTCACCATATATATCTCATCATTTGAGCTTTGCACAAGGGGACCTGCTATAAGTTCTGAGAAAGCTTAAAACAATAACCTGAACCCAGGATGGCATCAGAGACTGATTCTCCATGCACTACAGTGTGTGATTAGCCAGGACAGGAAATGACATTTAACATTTAATTAACATTTCTGGGATGGTAAGTCATCACTATAAGTGGAACATCAGAAGAAAAACACAAACCAGAAATACTTCAGAGTATATAATTTCCAGTGCAATTGAGATTAACAGGCGAACATCAATAAACATAGAAACCACAAGAGATGTGATGTCTACAGCGTGTTCAACAATAACTCCTACTATGATGATAATTCAAAGCTGGATCGGTATTACACACTGGTATGTTCCTGAATGTCTCATGAGTGCTGTAAGAAGTTCAACTGCCCATGAAAATTGAAGCCAGATGTAAACTGTAATGAATATACGATTACTTGGTTCGGCTGTACCAGTGTTGCATTCAACGAGACACAAACTAACTATAAAACCTTGGTGGAGTCTGAAAGAACACAGTTCATGGTTAATATGATTATAGAATTATACTGAGTTTGTGGCCTATCTGTGATCTTTTCAATTTTTTGGTTTCAGTGGTCCGGATGTCCTGAGAGGGATGAATCCAAAGACTTGTTGACAGTTGACTGAAACTGTCGCATGATCTGATTGGAAATCGTTTTATAAATACCGACTCATGTGCCTTTTTATTTGGGACACGACATTAGTCATGCATTCAGAAGTGGGAAAGTCACATCCTAATTAGACATAGTTGCCTGTCAAGCAGAACTCCTCTGCTACAGCATCACATTAAAGAGCTCGTGGTACTTTGCATCAGAACTCTTGCGGTTGTCATTGTGTCTCTGTGATAGGTCAGTTGTGGCATTTTTGTGGTATTGTGAGATTTTTTGGCCTTTTTTTGGGGAAAGTTACTTTGCGATGTTTGGTGTTATTTGGTGATGCACTTGTGAGTCCAAGGCTGTAACTTTTTATGTTTAATGGGAAGTGAGACAATCAAAAAAAATGTTTCCTGTGTGTGTGGTGTGGCTCCATGAACAATACCAAACACCTGAGTCATTCATGAGTAACAGCAAGAGATGAAAAGGAACGAACTGAATGTTTTATTCATTAATAATCCAGTGATGTTCTGATGTTTCATTATGACAGTAATGTCAAAGCTTCCTGTTTCGCTCTAAGAAATGAGAGAATTGATAATACGCTCATTCAGCTCTTAAATATGTTACATCCCTTAAGTAGTAAAACCCTTCTCTGACTTGTCATACATTACAGTAAGTATTATATGTGTTCTTCAGTCAAGATATCCCAGTTTTACCATAAGAAATAAGTCTTTGATTTCCAACAGTGCCATCACATCAACATTAATTCTAATAATCATCAGAACAGGGGGCCATTAGTCTGTTGTGTGTTGAACTGACAAGAACGCTGGTGGTATTTGTGGACTTGAAGGCAGAAACATCTGGCAGTGTTTTTCAACTGATTTACTATCATTTGTGTGGTTAACCTGTATACAACAGCAGTGTAGGATTTCGCTGTGGGCGACTCGGACAAAAAGTGACTGAACCTCTCCTACGTGCCTGCACATCCGGTCATTGACGGGGTTTTTTGTTGTTGTTATTTTTTTATTTATTTTTTTTACAGAAGAACCGTAAATCCTTCTGATATAACAGCAGCATGTCTATGTGTGCAGAAAGTGTGAGTGGTGGAGCGAGAGTGGGAAAGTGTGTGTCTGCAGGGGACGTAAAGTGAACTCAGATGACCACTGTGAAGACAATGAGCTGGTAGAGAAAGCTCACAGACAATGTCATGTCAGTGTTCGTTAGTGGACAGACTGCAGGTCTCTGCTCCCTAGAACACACTGCAGCCAAAATACGTTCATCCTGGGAGTGGAGGATGACTGAGGTGAGATATCAGTCAACGGCTAGATGTATTATCATAATATTTTAACTGAAAATAGCTGAAGCCTGGTTCATTGTCATCAATCAAATCCAACCGTCATGACAGATACTGACTGACTGACTTCATGCTTCCTTTGACTTCCTGACAGAAGACAACAGTAACTGGTTTGGCATCATTACTTTTCTTGATCAAGCTCTTTTTAGACGTTTTGCAAACTTTTAATGACGTTTCATAGTCACCAGCTGTTTTGTTGTTGTTGTCATTACTTCAGAACTGCTTCAAATAACTTTGGGTGTGCTTTGTCAGTGTTTACTAAATATGCATGAGGGCGGCACGGTTGTACAGTGGTTAGCACAGTCGCCTCATAGCAACTCAAGAAGGTTCCTGAGTTCACTTCCCGGCCTGGGATCTTTCTGTGTGGAGTTTGCGATGAGCGACGATGAGCTGGTGAAATAGCAGGGTACTTCCTGCCATTCACCCATTGACAGCTGGGATTGACTCTAGCACAGCCGTGACCCGCAACCGGAGCAGGAGGGAGAAGATGAATGAATGGGCAGGTGATGATCTGGGTGGCTGGGTGCAGTTCTGGCTGATTTTCAGATTGTTCACGTGTTTGGTTGGGCAGCCACAGAGGAGGGTGTTACAGCAGTCAATGTGGAATGTAACAGATGAGTGGACCAGTATTTCAGTGCTGTATTGGGACAGTGTTGGGTGGAGTGTGGAGATGTTGTGGAGGTTCTGGCCCTTATGATAAAGACAGATTTCCTCTTGGCGATTGGCGTTGGTGCAGTTTCAGGGGTTGATGGGCATGATTTCAGCTTCAGTGGTTGTCATACCTTCATGTCTCCTAAGGTAGTAGTTCCCAATCCTGGTCCTTGGGGAACACCCGCACGAGAACCAGGGTTGGGAAACCACTGTCCTAAGGACTCGGCCACAGACACTTGATGGGCGTGTCTCTGAGCTTTTTCGTCCATGGTGAGACAGGGTGGTTTTGTCCCAGTGTGTCCCTCTGGAAAACATTCCATCAGGGAGGGCAGTGGTAATGACAGGTGCCTCCTTGACCGGTTGGGGAGCACTCTGGGATGGAAGGATGGTGCTGAGAGCAGGGGAGTCAAACTCTAACCAGCAAATTTTAAATGTCACCCTTCTCCTACACGCCTGATTCAAAGCAACAGTTAGTTACCAGGCCTCACCAGAACTTCACAGACACAGATATAGGTCAGGTAGGAGCAGAGTGACAACGAAAACCTGCAGGGTAGCGGCCCTCCAGGTTGACGCCCCTGGCCTAGAGTGTGGGAACCTCCTTGAAGAGGTGAACACATCAATGTCTTAGAGTTGCTCTGATGGCTGTCCTCCCTTCCAGTTGGGGCAGACACTTGATGGTGCAAACATGCAGTTCCTCAGCTCTGTATAGTGTAACTCACCAAGGGGGCACCAGGGTGCTGCCTCCAGGTGGATGTCCAGGTGATGTTTTCTACCAAATTGCCCTGAGCCGTTACAGGGTCCTGGTCCCTGAGCTATAAGGTATCCCAAAGGAGGAGGAGGAGGCACTGGGTTCTAACACTCCTGCAGTGGGTTCAGGGGCAACCTTGGGCCCTCTCTCCCAGGCAGCCGGTCACATATGACTCCCCGACTTGGCCATCCTGCAGCTCTGGGCTTGGTCTCTACTCAGTCCATCTCTCAAGTGTTAGATGAGGCCCTTCCACTCGTCAGAAGTGGAAGGTGTTCTCTGCATCAACATGGAATCCGAAGAGAATAATAATTACTAATCAGTTTTATCTGATTGTGAATCACTACATCCGTATCGGATGCCCCCTGGACGCCTCCCTAGGGAGGTATTCCAGGCAGGAATGCCCCATCGGGAGGAGACCCCGGGGAAGACCCAGGACACGCTGTCCAACGTGTCCACTGGGTGAGATCATGAAGTATTGGAATGGGTATGTTCCCTAGAAGAGGAGTTACTACGGTGATGAGAAAGGATGTCAGGAGTGCAAGTTCACGTTGACTGTGTGGTGAGGAAGGAATTGATGGCAAACTGTTGTGGACATCCATTTATTCCTACTATGCAACAAACGGATAAAATCTTTGAGCATTATGATAAAACATAATAAAACAATGATGAGCCATATAAAATATAAGAAAACTCCCATATGCAACACAGAGAAACATCACAAACATGCAGACTTCACAGGGACTGCTATGGCCAAGAGACAGATCGTGTAAAATGTTCATGAAAATGTAATCAGTAGTTTTTGTGTAATGTTACAAACAGACAAACAGACATCAGCAGTAAAAACATCACGTCCTTGGCAGTGGTAAAAACATCCGTTCGTGGTACGTGGTGGGAACTAAAGAGCTGCCATTTTCCGTCAGCGTACCATCAAAATGATTTTCAAACTGTTATTTTAAGGTCAACTAGTTGCATTTTCTTGTCTTAAAATGAGTACTATTCACTCTGGTCACATATTTGTGGTGATGGCAGCTGCTTCACCCAGCTCACATCTCCATGATGATTCACAGCAGCCAGGCTCTGTGGGCCCAAACACGACCACCGTCCTGTGGGCATTTTATATCCAGAGTGAAATCATAACAAACCTCTTCCTCACTACATCCCACCACATGACTTCACTTTGGGTGTGGGAATCATGGCATTCAATCAAAATACACTTCTCATGACTTCAGTTTGGATAGATCATCCCCTTTGATACCGCATGCAGGATGACGTCATGAGTGGGAAGGAAAATGTCTGTCGAGCACCTTGTTTCACAATTTGGTATGCTATGTCCAAAGCCCTTCTGTGACCTTTGTACCTCCAGGTACCTCAGATGTACATGGGAACGTGAACAAACCAAAGGAGTTATAAACCAGACTGCCTGGCCTGTGTGTGTGTATGCGTGTGTGTGTGTGTGTGTGTGCATTACTCTGAACAGCATTACATCAACTTCAGACCCTCCTAATTTGATAATGGCGACGTATGTAAAAACGCTCTTAGGTCAGATCTGCATGTCAACACAAAGGAACAGACAAAAGAGGGAGTGAAGTTCGTCTGACTCCTCTGTGAGCTCATGTGCTGGTCGATGTCTTTTGTTTGCTTTGGTTTCCACCTAGAGATAAGTGTATCATGACATTCGCCAGGCGTTTTCCACCAAGTGACAGACAGCAGCGACTTGTATAAGAAATGCAGATTGCCTGTGACTTTGCATGCTTCGTGTATTGACTTACTAGACTCTTCACACCCCTCAGTCTAATGCAGTCCAATCCAATAACTAATAATGATGCTGTAGATGATACTGTTATGAAGCTTATATACCTTATACAAATCAATATAATTCACCTCAGTAATGAACAAAAAGTAAAATCATCACCCTTTCATGTGCCAACAACAATGATTATGATTATTGTTATTGTATAAAATCCCCCATTCAGTGGTATTCTTGCATTCCAACCAAATATCTTGACTATTCCTGAAATAGTCTATGTAGGCAGTTGTTGATTAACCTATTTAAGGTTAATCAACAACTGCCTACATAATACAGACTTAATAACATGTCAGTGGAACAGGTAACATTTACTGTCATTGTTATAGACACTGTAATGCTTTGTAATTAGACTTAGCTTTGCACACATTAACGAGTCTATCAGCATGGACCCACACTCTTCAACAGGACAATGAAATAGCATATTTGATAACATTTCTTTGAGTTTCTTTTGTCCTTATAATACATCATTTGGGCATTATGTTCTCTCACAAGAGTGAAGCCAGGACAACCAAGGTGTCTGATCGCCAAATTAGCCTACCAGTCTAATTTGCATTCAAAACCCTCTGATGTCAGCAACTGGTGGTTTGCTGGGACCGTTGCTGGGCATCGAGTGGCTGCTCCCCGACCGTGATGGGCTGGTCAGCTGTCATTGAGGGTCATTAGGGAGAGTCCCTGACTGCTCAGCCAAAGCGTCTAGCGTTCAGCTAGCCTCAGCTGCTAACAAGGCCCATGGCTGGCATGAGTGGAGGAGTTAAATATAGACCTGACTTTTTTAAGGCTGGGTGACTCTTCTCAAAAAGACGAGAGGGTCAACGGGAGGTGTAGCTGAATGAAAAGATCTGGCTCTGTGACAAAACATCACGCTGCACCTCTACCTTTGTTCTTCTGGGCAACGGACCCTTTCTCTGGCCGGAGACCAGCCTCGGCACTCTCACCCTTTAATTCAAACTCAAGAGACTTCCAGAGAGGAGAGAGAGATAAAATGAGAAGTGTGTATTGGCGTGCTATGCACAGTAGCACTGGATAGGCTGTGGGAGTAAAAGAGGGAGGGAGCGAGAAAGAGAGAGAGGGAGAGTTCTCTACTGCTTCCTACTATGACCTGAAGAACTGAGTGAGAAGAGAGCAGATGATGGCTCTTTTCCCTGCTCAGTAGCCAGCAGACGTCACCAGTGGATATTAGTGGATGTTTTAGGGTATTTTTCCACCTAGGACTAAACTGAGACCGCTAGCTGCTAAAAGTTGGGGACAACCGGTCAGGTAAGTCGTTCTATGAACTTCCCAAACTGAAAACATTCTTGTTTTCCCTCCACTCGTATGGGAAACAGCCCAAGACGACCATGTGCTTGGGGCTAAAAGTTTATCAGTTGTTCTGTTTTACTGCTGTCAGACGGAAACGTGAAAGGTTTCTTGGGCTACCGTCAACCCACCATCAGTTTGAGGGGTCAATATCATGTTTCTGCTGGGGTTTTTTTCACTCCGTATGAATGAAATGACTCTCCCCTGGAACATGTCATTAATTCTTTCCACTTTTCCGGCTATGAGTTTAAAACGGGCTCCTACATTTTGCATTAATCGTTCACCCATAAGTGGACAAGTGAGCTCCTAAAGTCATTAATACAAGTACAGCGTTGACATTGTTTCAGTGTGGTGAGAGTCATAAATCACATATTTCTCAATGAATTATATGTTATGTAGCTGAATGAATGAAACCATTTATTGTGTGGATGATTGTGGTTTGCATGTGGGTGGAAAAGCCCACCACCTTACAACAAAGGCTGATGGAACAATGACTCATGTGTGAGGGAGAGAGCTAATTCAGATGTTTGGAATGATCCACACACTCATGAGAACAAACACGCTGGTGCCTCTGTGGCTTGCAACTTCACACTCATCAAATACAGAACGCAACATGCAAAACACACCCCATGAATGCAGAGGGGCTTCGTGACTTACTGTAGGATGACGTCTTCCATCCAGAATAGTTATGGACCAAAGTGATGCTACAACACAAACTCCATTTCATCTGCATGAGGTCATCAGACCTATGTCTGCTGCTGAGACGCTGTCCATCAGCTCAGTACACCGAAGTGAAGACATGAAATAGATCTCACTCCCAGCACTGGATTCCAGTGCAGGTGTGGCTCGAGCTGATCTTATAACATCCTTTCTGTCAAGTGTCCAGGGCCTCTGCACAACCTCACCCTTCCTCTCTTGCTGCCTCCCACCCTCTCCAGCTGAAGAGGCCTCAGTGATATCAGCACATGACAAAGAGAACCAGTGGCGAGATCACGCTCGTTAACATTTTTGTGCTGCTTCCAGCTTCCATCCGACCTTTGACTGATTAGCTGACTGCCGCTGGAGCTCAGATCAGTCAATTGACAAATACTAAATTTCTGATGTGGACTGAGCCGTTCCGACCTGTAGATGAATCAGGCTGATTGTAAATCAATACTGTGGTCTCTGTTGACCACGTTGGCCATCTGGGTGCGTGCCAACACAGTATTGACTGAGATGCATGACTTTACTTTATTGGTGGTTGGTGGTGGTGGTGGTGGTGGTGTGGGGGGGGGGGTTGTTGCTTAGTTGACATAGTTTTGCAGTTAGCGTTTGTCTCTTTAGCACGTCCTGCATAAAGAGTCATTTGAACTCTGCACATGATATTAGGGATTGCTCCACATGAGCATGTGCTCTTACTCAAAGAGTAGTAATTCATTTGAATCTGAAAAAAAAAAACCAAGTGGATCTGCTCTGACACCTTCAGGGTCCCCTGCAGCTCATAAATATGGTGAATAGACCCATATACATGCGCGTCTGTGTGCATGTATGGATGCTTTATTTGGTGCATTGGACTATATGCATGAGCTGAAACACAATATATGATGAGGTGGAGCTGGCCGCTGCCAGTAGCTGCTGTCGTTCCCATAGGCCTGGTGGGCCTCAACAACAGCTGTCACTGACACATGCACAGCTCTGGTCCTATAAGAGCGGCCGGACTTGAATTCCAAAAATGTGGTTTAGACACATTTGGATATTTCATGTTACAGTGGCACATATAACTCGTGTTCCCGGGGTTTAAAAATATATGCTGGAGCTCCATAGCAACCCGAGATCTTCTCAGGATCATCTGATACTGTATGTGTGCGTGCAGGATGGTAAAGTACTCTTACTATCAGCACACGGGACGAGTTGTCATTAGGTGCTTGACATAATGTCAGCGTTAGTAAGAACAGTCATTAACTAAACATCGGTTTGGGTTGGCTGTAAATATTTTTGCCATGTTCCATCTCTCCAGCATATTTGTCATGAGTTTTACCGCTCACTGAAGGAAACTGGATAGATTTAAAATTCCATAGAAAGGAAGGATTAATAGATGTGGCAACCGACCAAATACCTCATCTGTCAGCGAACTCAGAGATTTGGAGGAAAAATATCTAAATATGATTAACTACTTGAATAAATATAATTATATCAGCTTACAGTGTAACTTTGTAGTACTTCCTTCCTTACAGAGCTATGGTTACTTAGCTGGTTGCCTAGCAACCACTTTGCAGCCATAAAGCAGGTGGGATGAAATATGAACATTATGCACAGTTTTCAGGGCTCTGGTGTTGTCTGTCATGTCTCTGTGATGTGGGCAAGAAAATGGGTCTTTCAGCTCAAAACAATAAGGGAATATTTCATCGCTGGAAAGCTCGATGGCCCAGACTTGGACCGCAAAAGTTTGCTGAGATCTGAGGAACAAATGACTGGCTACATTTCAGACAGTGGCAATCTGATGGATGGACTCTGAGGCGTTCAGACGAGATGTTCAGACAAATGGCCGACCCCATGATCTGCTTCATCCACTTGTTTTCTCACTGCTTCTGTTCATCGGACGCACGGTGTGACTTCACTCCCGCTCTGAACGCTCGCTGCCTTTGTAGCAGGATATCCCATTGATCTCCAGTGATCTTGATAAATTAGTTTCGGTATACAAAGTCTCCAAAATTATGGAATGAATTCTGTCATTCATGCAGATCTTTCCAAAATAAGTGTTGTAGTTATGTTTCCTGTGATGTGTGTCAGTCCTCTAATTATGACACCCACGGACAAGGTGAGTCATGGGTTCCAGCAGCTGGACTCATCTATGCGCCTGCTGACAGTATGTGACGTTTGAGCTCTGTACACACACACACACACACACAAACGTCCATACATGTATAATCCAGGACCCTGTTGTTTTACTCTTGTGCATTCACATCTTGTTGATTATACAAGTTTACAAAATGATCGCTATCCATCAAACTGCCACATCGGACGCATCGTTGGACATGTGCAATGTTTTATAAGTAATAAATTCATCGTCTCATGTGAACATTCCTCTTGGTTAACTCATGAGTGAAACCTGACCTGCTGAAGTGACAGTCGTCTCCAGTGAGGGGATTAAGTCTATGTGACTTCATTAGATTACTCGGAGATGAAACCCATCATCTGTGCTGGCATTTGGCTCCTGTGTGACATACCAGCATCGCTGCGGCATTGTCAGTAGATGTTTGTCCATGAAGGCTCTTTGACTTTGAGTCAGAAAGGAATGCAGCTGTCTGGGCTGCTGGAGCTGTTTGAAAAGAGAAACGGCTTATTCGACCTTTGTTTTCCTACAACATGGCTGTATGGTGTAAAAATCTGACCTCTGAGGTCACCGGCCGTCTAGGCTCTGACGCGCTGTCTGTCAAAAACCCTAGAACACACAGCGTTCTTGTATGGGAATGTCCTGTCCAAATGTCCAAACTTTGACTGACAGACAGATCTACTTGGAGCCTGTGAACTCCCATCACTGTTGATCACTGCGGCTTTGTTTTTCTGGTCCGGGCCATAGAGAAGAACATTTTTCCCTGGTACTATTTTATGACTTTGTGTTTGTACTTGGTCAGTTAATGGGAAAGCACAATAGACAGCAAATATAACATTCAAAATCAGAAGAGATTGACAAGCATGAACTAAACACGTGAACTGTAAAGAAATCGTTAAGAATAAGTTATAAAGAATAGAAAATGTGTGCAAATATAAGTCAATATCGACAGCACACTCAGGATATCAACAGTACTGCACAGCACAGTCTGTCCTACATATCTATACCTTTACCTTTATTTTCTGATCATTGGATATTTACAGTATTTCAGACCAAATACTGTAAAGCCACTATCAGTGGAATCCCCACACTCGCTGACATGATTTTATTACCTTTTCTCCATAAATATTGGTACATGTGACAGCTGGACCGACATAGACTGGAGGTCCCACTTTAAATTTAGGCTCAGGCCTTCACTGGCCGCCGCGCTGAGGTATTGGACACCCCACAGTCACCGACATGGTGCTGATGGTTTAGATGCCATGAACCTCCAAGTGACTGTTGCATTGTCTGACTGGAATGGAGGTCACATGACTTTGGAAGGTCCAGTTGCTGCTCTGGGGAATTCACCACTGGTTGGATCACTGTGAATACTTCACATCAGAACTCTTGGCTCATCAAAGAGATGAGAGCTAAAGCCTCTATAGTTCTGTAGTATTTAGATATTAAAACGGCTGATGTGCGGATTGTACCTTTACTTCTCTGATTGTTTCACTGCTCTCATCGTCAGGAAGTGGTAGTAATCGATCAAAATCTCCTCCCCGATCTATCTGCCCAAAGACAGAGTAATTAGTTGACCGAGAGGAACTGTTCAAAAGTCAGATACAATCAGTCTGTCGGACAAGCTGAAGGAAGACGGAATATGGCATTTATGTCCATCAGGAAACGACTGATGGACGGCTCGTTCACATCAGTGGGTGGTCATCGTGTTGATCACTCGTAAAGTCCCTCTCATCCCTTCACTTATTGTTTAGTCGGCACTATGATCAGACTCAGCAGATCTCAGCTGTGACTGTACTCACACTCTGCTGCTGGTGTACAGTGTGAAACGAGAGCCGCAGATACAGTAGTTTCCTCCTGCTTTCCATGGCATCATCCCACGGTAAAAATAAACCACCGACACAGTGTTGACCGGCCGCTGCCAGCACTTAACAGCTCCTCCTGAGGCCTTTACAGTTGTGCCACTTTTAATGCCCCCAAACACCCCCACACCCACCAGCCACTGGGCGCTCGCCAGCTCTCATTTGAACTGGCTGACGCTGCTTGAATGGTGTCGCTGTAAGCGTTTGTGTGAGCTGCGGCGTGACAGGCGACCTCCCGTGATCGTGAAACCACAGCTGAATGTTATGGAGAGGAGAGAAAGCGATGCAGTTGACCTCCATTAAAAAAAGACGCTGTGGAGCCAGTGTGCACTCACTGAACTCCCAGAGGTAAGATAAGGAATTGACTGTGAAGTGGCGGCTGTTTCTCTGTTTGAACTGAGATATGTAGACGCAGCTATCTAGCATCCGTTCCTATCGTGCGCTCGGGTCTCTTTTTTTAACCAGACACAGGTTTGGACTCAAAGAGGTTCAAGCATCATTACATTTTACTGCAGTCCTGACTTTTGCTGACTACGATCAAAGTAAAAGATTTCTCTTCCAGTTGAACCAGAACCTTTAAAAGGCTGGCTGCCGGTAAAATACATGCGTCTTCTCTTCTTCTGTGTGCACACAGACATTGTTTGTCACATTGTTTTCACCTGATTAACCACATTAAAAATGCTGACAGATTTTAAATTTACTTACTACATTCGACCGTTAAAAAAGGGATCAGGGTGCTGTCGAGCTGTGTTATCTACTACCTGGTAGTGCAGGTGGTATCAAAGATCCAGAAGAAGGTAGTCAAACAGATCTGGGACACATATGTTCAAAAATGTTCTTAATTTCTAGGAAGGAAGGAAGGAAAACCAGTGCAATACTTGCAGTCTTCTTCCAGCTTCTGCAAAAGTCATCAACATTACACATGACTTGTGCCTTTTAGCAGGATTGATATAGAAACACCATATAAAACAGCAAAGACCAAGTGGTTTACATGGATTTCATGTATGTATGCAGTCAAACGATGCTTCCAGAATAATGTATTCATTGTTCATGCAGAGCAAAGATGTCATGATGCCTCTCCTGCCTTCCACTCAGGTACGAGATGAGGTCCAAAAGCAGCGGCGTGGATCACTCAGCCAATGGGGTACTGGGGGTTCCACAGGGCGACCATGACATCAGCCAAGAGCCGGATGTGAGTTTACCTGTGAAGAGCATGAAGGCCAAAGTCCAGCAGCAGGCGAGTGAGCAGAACGTGGAGGTGGAGGTGATTCTTGACAAAGACGAGCACCTGATAGATTCCACCGAGGGGGTGGAAAAAAGACGGGACATCATGAATCTGTCCAAAGAAGATCTGATGAAACTGCTGGGGATCATGGAAGGAGAGGTTCAGGTGGGTTCTTAAAACCAAAGGAAGGTGACGATGTTAAAACGTGGCTGATGATGAACTGTCAAAAGTGGTTATTATGTCTTTCTGACCTTTGATCTGTTTTTATCCGTACTGTCAGTTTTTTGGGGCTTTGCCTGCAGCCTGTGATGGGGGATTATTTGCGTTGTCAAGTTTTTTTGTTGTTACTGTACAACAGCACCATCTTGTGGTAGGATGGTGCAGGTCAATCAGCCAGATGAAACTGGCTCAAAAAACATGTATGACAAATGTGGGATTTTAATCTAATACAAAACATAATGATGTTATGTCACATATTCTTTATATACAATTCAGGTCAAAATCATTAGCCTCCTTGGAACTTTTGAATATTTCTCTAAAATACTGCCCAATATTTACAATGTCATATAGTAAATTCATTCACCAATGATGTGGACCCATTTTGGTTCACTTTGGAATTAAAGGAAAATTTCAAAATCCGGTGAAAATTGACACGGTCAAAATTATTAACTCCCAACCCAGCCCCTACCCCCTGTCCACAAAAACAAAGACATCTGTTAATTTTTTTTATTGATTTCCTGTACTGAAACAAGAAAAAAGCAAGAAATGCAACAGTCAAAATTATTATCCCTCTGACAACTACTAGTCAGTAATAATTTGGACCATATCAGTTTTTCACCACATTTTCCATAAATACATCTTTAATATTTATTCTACACTAATTCATACAAGTGTACCAAAATGGGTCCACATCATCAATGAATTCAATACATTTACTATTTGAAAATGTATGAATATTACAAATATTGGGCTGCATTTTAGAGAAATATTCAAATGCAATACAGTATCTAAAAATTATAAAGGGTTTTATAAAGGGCCATAAAGGGTTTTCTGTTCACTCCGCTGTGTTTGCAGGCCAGAGAGGATGTAATCTACATGCTGAAGTCTAAACAAAGGTCCCCAGAGATCCTCGAATCCCAGTATGGCTCGGCAGTCCCTGCCTGCGCCCTCCAGGCCCTGCAGAGAGACGGCCTCATCACCGGCGCAAAGCCTCACAGCCACAGCGTCTACCAGAAGCCCATGGTTGAGGTCAGTCACAGCGATGATCAAAGTAGTCGACTGTCCTGCTCCGTGACAACGCCTACACACAACATCTGAACCGAAGCCAAAGCAAAGTCACGTTTTGCACTTGCAGCTGGAGCGTCTGCAGGAGAAGCACAAGGAAACTTATCGGCGGATGCTTGGTCAGTTGCTGCTCGCCGAAAAGTGCCACCGTCGCACCGTCCATGAGCTGGACACGGAGAAACGCAAACACGTCGACTACATGAACAAAAGCGATGACTTCACCAATCTCCTGGAGCAGGAGAGAGAAAGGTGAGGAGAGGGAAGTGGGGACACATCTTTTTGAAACTTCCAGACAGTATCAGTGGTATTCATGCTTCATAAACATCCAGGGGTGAAACAGAGAGAGCGTGGAGAGAGAGCGGATGGAGTGGAGGGAGAAAATAAACCGACTTGGTGAAACATGCAAAGAGGAGGAGGTGTGAAAAGTGTGGATGTAGTGACACTGGGGAAGGTGTGAAAAACAGTATTTCCAGGGTGGTGATACATGAGTGGGAGGGAGGAGAGATGCACTCACACTGGACGAAGAACAGTGAGGGGAGGAGACGTCCATGACCTCACCTCTGAGAAGAAGTCATCGATGAGCTGGTCTAAAGAAGAGTGCTGGACACTCTTCTTTAGACCAGCTCATCTTTGGAGA
The DNA here is from genome assembly GCA_901007665.1 of Aeoliscus strigatus. NCBI lineage: Eukaryota > Metazoa > Chordata > Actinopteri > Syngnathiformes > Centriscidae > Aeoliscus > Aeoliscus strigatus. Next base: position 34,132 of record CAAKHB010003763.1, read on the forward strand.
GAGTGTCACGTACGAGGGGCGCACACAGATCAGCCGATAATGTCCTATAACGCGCACTGAACTCGGATGAGAGTGGAGTCCCAGCTAATGAAGGCACAGGCAGAAGGATGTGGCTGGTCAGGAGTTCTTTTGTCATAACACAACACGTATTTCAACAGAGGCGTTTCTCTTTGCGTCGTTTGCATTTCTAGTTTTACACAGCAGCCCCAGCGTGTGAGAGTGAGACGGAGCACACAGGAGCAAGTCAACGCCGGCAGAGACCACTGTCAAAACATCCCCCGTCCATTTAAATCCCGAGTCCAGACGCACACACTCACTCCCTCCTCCCTGTACTTCGGCTGTAGGACGCGGGAAATGGACCAACGAAGCTTGATCTCATGACAGCTGAATGGCTGCATGATGAAAACATTTGAAGTATGTTAAATATTGTGGCACAATGCTGGCGAAAAGAAGGGGCCATGGGACCGTCTCTTCTCTGTCTGTGTTTGAGAACAACAGGACATGAGGGGAGGAGGTGGTACAGCTGTGACTAAATATTCTCTATTTATGCGATGTCCTAATCTGAGGGTGTGAATTTGTCTGTATCGGCATTTCTATCGGTACCAGACACCAGGGATCTGTTGAAACTTCATCCAAGCTGAGCTGAACTTAAAAATTACAAATGGATTATTCTTTTTGTAAAACAGCCACATTTGAGAATTTGAGGCGGTTGATCACATTCTTCTGGACGTTTTGCTCCACTGACCCCCGACCTTCGCATGCACATGGTCGCATGAATGAGTCTGGCGTGAATTGCCGATCGTCATGTGATCAGGGCAGTGACAATGCTAGACTGACATGCTGGACACATCAAGAGCAGCATATAAAAGTCAGCATGACGAATAACATAATTTAAACATCTGGAAGAGAAGGTTTCACTTGGATTTTAAGCAGGTCGTGGATCATAGATCTGATTTACACTTTGCTTTCTTTGGACGTCCTTTCGTCGCCAGCTGGTTTCCAGCAGCTTCCACTGGCCGACTTATCCTCTGTCACTTTACAGAGCGGGTGAGGGTGGATGGGCTCTGTTTGCTCTGTCGGCATCAGATTTGACACAAAAGGAGGAAGGAGACGTTTGCAAGAGAAGCTGCTCTGTGGTGTGTGCACACGTACTACACACAAACTCCCTGTGGACAAACATGCAAAGTGCCAACAGCTGCACGAAATGCAAAATGTACCAAACCTGCCAAGTCTGCTGTGTTTTGACACTCTCTTTCTCTCGGTTGAGATGGAAACATGTCATGTCGGTGTTTTATGTGATCTCCTCCAGCCCTCCGGGCGAGGGCGACGAGGGAAAAGTTGGTGGATTTGTGCCAAACATCCGTGGAAATGCAGAGGATGGGCACCGAAACAAGCTGTTTCAGACTGGTCGCCATCAGCCATTAACACCCGGTCAGACAACAGATCAATTTATCTGTCACGGAGCTCGAATATTTAAGTGACACGCCGGTTTAATGATTAACAGAAGAAACAGCCCCCGTTCTTCAGGGGAGGATGAAGTCACGCACACAAAACAAAAATGTTGCTCAGCTAATCTCACAATGATTATATTGAAATGTAAAACGAAAGCGTCTCGACGTTTTTAAGTCCCATGAGGAACATGTACATTATTCTACCATCTGCCAGTAACAGTATACACACATATTGTACACTACGATTACGGCTGCCTTTAAAAAGGCCATTGTCCGTGTTGCTGCTGATTTCCTTCTTGTAGCAGCACATTCATCTTTCTTATGCTGTGAATTATCACGTCGACTCTCTGGCTTCACACGTAATACTTTCTCTCTGTCAAGAGGGGTCATTACTGTACAACACATTGTTTTGACAGCTTTTTGGCAGCTTCTATCCGCAGCCTCCTGACACGGAGGGGCTGCAGTGCCTTTGAGCAAATTCCACAAGAACACGAGATGAAATGTTGTTCCACAATGAAAAAAAAACCAAAAACTGTTCTCTGGTGGCTTATGGATCGCACCTGTTGTTTCATTCTCACCCTTAGTAACTTGAACATACATTTGCAAAGATGAGAATATTTCTTATTTACTTACTTTTTTTCTAATTTGTAAATAATTTTAAGAATCTTCATTACAAATGAACTTGTAACTTCTTGCCAGGTACAGCACAAACTTGAGTTTATACTTAAAACTTCACATCAGCTTTAAAGGACATCATGTGTTTTGACCTGTGCATGAGTGATCTGACACTGACACACATCAGGACATCTGAAGGATGAATTCTAAGAGTCGAGTATGTTTATGAAGGTGAGAATAAACATTTCATTTTCAGTGTACGTCATAGAACTGCAGTCATGGTTACGTTCTATCCTGTCTGATATTCTTCACCTCAAGGGACACATCCAGCTCATCCTAATCTAGTTTCCACATGTAAATGCTGTCAGGAAACCAGTTCTGGTCCAGTTTCCATTCTCTCCCTCACCATAAGGTTTCTTGCCTGCAGATTCATTTCCTTTGAAATCAGGACTATAACACAGTTTGTATCAAACATGCAAAGAACTGCATTTTGCCTTGTGGCAGAAGCTTAAATGGCAAAATGTAAAACCATTTTTCAACTTTGTTTCCCAAGTTTCTCAACTGTCCGGAAACCTCTTGGGAATTGTTATGGCAATGTTGCATGAAAAGCATGTAGGGGTGGGTGGGGGGTGTCGTGTAAAACACTCCTCCCGTGGCAAAGATCCCACCCTCTTCACAGTGTCCAAAGTGGAGCAGTGCACTCTCTCTCTCTCTCTCTCTCTCGCTCACACACACACACACACACACACACACACACACACACACACACACACACACACACACACACACACACACACACACATTACTGCCTTATAAGGGTGAGGTGACATCATGCACGAGAGGTCCGGTGGTTCTGCACTGTACTTTATTCACCTTTCACTCTTCTTACAACACATTCAGAATGTGACAGTGGATGATCTGTGAAAGGCTCCTGAAACTTCTCGTGCGCTCACAAGGGATTTTGTATGATGGTAAATACATTCTTGAGTTGTTTGTAAAGAATCCATCAGTGGGTAAGTTCTGATTGTTTTTAATGTGTTGTGGTTGCACCCCTATTGGATGGTGAATATATTGTGAATTGGGATTTGAAACGTTGGAGGTTATTTAAACTTTGGATACACAGGCTTCTTTGTGGTACTGGTGCCTATAATTTGGCTTTGTTAGCACTGCAATCATGTCCATGGTTTATTTTTGATTGGTATGTCCCTGGGAGTGCACAGGAGGAGCATGCAACTTTGCATTCGATCGGTTTTGCATGTTTTTGTTTGAGTCAGATGAGAATGGACATGAGCAGCATAGAAAGAAGCTGAGAGAAAAGAAGACCATTTGTTGAGGGACTGTTAAACTTTCATCCACATTTGAATATTGTTAGCCTGTATCCATCAACAGGGAGGTTGTTTGGAATCTGTTGTGTAAAACTTAACTGGTTTATCCTGAAGAGAATTGTAAGTACAGCATTTGATATATAATCTGTCTTATACTGCAATACTGTATGTGCTGCTTAAAATGAATATATTATGTTTGGTGGAAGTTAGAGAGAGAGGTGAGTTTGAAATGGCGTAACATTCTGACTCAGCAGCCAAATAAAACAAAAAAAAAGAAAAAAATTCTATAATATAGCTGAATGTTTTATGTAAACGGATATTTACAGCACTGGTGGAGATACCATCCTTTAAGTAGACAATGTATGCTTACTTATGATGACTGAAAGGCTTAAACGAATGTCAATGATTGCATTGTCAATTAAGAGTAATGGCTAGAAACATAGATAGCAACATTTCAAACAATAAGCTTATGGTCTCCCCTCCCTTCCCTGTTCACATTTTTAGGCTCAAGAGATTGCTTGAAAACGAGAAAGCCTACCAAGTGCGGAAGGAGAAGGAGCACTCTAAACGTCTGACCAAGGTGCAAGAGGAGCTGGTCAAGTTGAAGTCTTTTGCTCTGATGCTGGTTAATGAGCGCCAACAACACCTGGAACAAATGGACCAGCAGACTCAGAGGGTCCAGGAGCTTAGCGAGCAGGTCAAGCAACAGGAGCAGATGCTGAGTGAATCCAGGGAACAGGCTCAGGAGGATGGTCACAGGGTTGCAACTCTGGAGGGTGAGCTTAAAGAGAAAGCTGTCAAGCTAACCCAACAACATGAAGAGATGAGTGCTAAGCTGGTGAGTCAGGAGATACACAACCGTCAACTCAGTGGAAAGCTGTTAGGGCTCACGCAAACAGTGGAGAAGCTTGAGGAGAGCAACAAGGCCTTAAGGAAATCTGAGGAGGAACTGCAGGAGATGAGGGAGAAGATTGGCAAAGGGGAGCCGGCAAACGCCAACTTAATGGCTGAGTTGGAAAACCTACGAAAGCAGGTGATGGAGATGGAAGGAAAAGATGAGGAAATCATAAAAACTGAAAATCAGTGCAAGGAGCTAAGAAAGCGATTGCAAGAAGAGGATGGCAAAAGTAAAGACCTCCGTCTGGAGGTGGAGAAACTCCAGAAAAGAATGATGGAGTTGGAGAAACTTGAGAGTGCTTTCAGCATCAGCAAGAATGAGTGTGCACAGTTACACAGTGCTTTAGAAAGAGAAAAGGGCCTTAGTAAAGAGCTCTCTGATGAAGTTGTAGCTCTTAAGATCCGAATGAAAGAGCTGGAGTCCTCTGAAATCAAATTAGAAAAGTCTGAGCTGACCCTCAAGGACGACTTGAGCAAACTCAAGTCACTGACAGTAGCTTTAATGGAAGAACGAAAGACCCTGGTGGAAAGAATGACGTCAGATGAAAAGGTCAAGGAGGATTTGAATGAGATGGTCAAAGCTGAGCAGGGCAAGGTAATGGAGGTGACCGAGAAACTGATCGAGGAAAGCAAAAAGCTCTTGAAGCTGAAATCAGAGATGGAAACCAAAGTAGAAGTTCTAACTTTAGAAAAGGGGGAGCTCAGCACCAAGCTAACATGTGAAACTGACAAAACAAAGGACCTTAATTCTGTGGTCAGCCAAATGAAAAAGAGGATAGATGGGCTGGAGCTAGCGGACAAGCTGTCTGTCAAGAATTCATTGAAATGTGAGCTGGGGCGAATGTCTGATCCAGTTAAAGGACAGGATCATAAAATCAAAGAGCTGACACTTGAAATTGAGCGGCTAAAAAATCGTCTCAAACAACTCGAAGTCGTAGAGGGAGATTTGATCAAGACAGAGGATCAGTATGACATGTTGGAGAAAAGGTTCATAACTGAGCAAGACAAAGCCAACATTCTTTCCCAGCAGGTAGAGGCGATGAGGAGCCAGATAGCACGAAACAAAGCAATTGAGAAAGGGGAAGAGAAAAGCCACGAGGACGACCTGCAACAACTCTACCAGAGAGAAGAGGCCAAAAGTAAAGAATTACAGGCTGATGTTGTTGCTCTCAAGGAGAAGATCCATGAACTGATGCACAAAGAAGACCAACTGTCTCAGCTGCAAGTTGATTATTCTCTTCTGCAACAGAGGTTCTTGGAAGAGGAGGAGAAAGCCAAGAACATGGGTACTGAAGTTCTCCATCTCACTAAAGAGCTGGAGATAGCAAAGCGACACAGCCGTGCACTACGGCCGAGTTTGAATGGAAGGAGAATGGTCGATGTTGCTGTATCATCTACAGGTGTACAGACAGATGCACTGTCCATTGGGCCAACAGAGGAGGATACCCCAGCTGTGTTCATCAGGAAGTCTGTTCAAGAAGAGAATCACATCATGAACAATTTAAGACAAAAGTGCCTTAAGAAGCCAACGGAAAAGACTGTTGAGCGTTCCCCATCATCTAGCAGTGATCTAGGTATAAAGAAATCCTGGATTCCCTGGATGAGGAAAAAAGACACCACCTCCCATGACACCAGTGCAGAAAAGCCTCTACACATCAATGGGCATCCTGTGTCATCAGATCTGACCATATCCCAAAAACAAGGGCATCCTTTACACATCCGAGTGACCCCCGACCATCAAAACAACATGGCCACTCTTGAGATCAGCACCCCTGATGCGGAGGACCTTTTATCGAGTTCAGCTCCACTTAGCCCCAACCTACCCCATCCTAAGTCTAGAATTACAATCATTCCCACCCAGTCTGCTGCAACTCACAGGGCAAAGTCCACCCCTGGACACCAGGGTCCTGAAAGAGCCAAATCTCCAGTCACCATCACAACTATATCTAGAGCCAAGTCTCCACAAAGCGTCCAGACTTCCTCCTCTGCCCCAGCAAGGCCCCTGTCCCCTGTCACTATTATGACCGTCAGTTCCACAGTTGTGCCTGAAACTTCTGCCTCACCAGAACCCCAGGAGATGACCATGGGCCGAGCTGTGTTCAAGGTTACCCCAGAGAAGCAGATGGTTCCAACGCCCATAAGAAAATGTCACAACAACACGAGCATCATCACTACCACTGACGATAACAAGATCCATATTCATCTGGGCAACAGTATCGCGCCGAAGATGGTTGTCAGGCCGGTCACTTCTGCTGCTGAGAGCAAGGAGTTGACCTTGTCCACTGGGACAGTTTTGCGGTCTCCTCGCCACATAACCACCACCTCTACCCGGAACACACAGAGCAAAGTGATGAGCAGTATCACTATTTCCCCTGTCACGTCCACCTCAACCCGCCCCACACAAAGCATGGTACGTACATTTTTCTGGTCCGCTGTATTCAACATGTCGTACAAAAAGTGTCATTCCATTCTCCTTCTTCTTTCGGCTTGTCCCTCTTCAGGGGTTGCCACAGTGAATCATCAATTTCCATCTTTCCCTGTTCTCTGTATCCTCTACTCTGACTCCAACTACCTCCATGTCCTCCCTCACTGCATCTATAAACCTCCTCTTTGACCTTCCTCTCTGTCTCCTACCTGGCAACTCCATCTCTAACATTCTCCTACCAATGTATCCACAAAAAGTGTCATTCCATACTCCAGATAATTCATTGACCTACTTCAGTAGTTTGCACAGCCCACCGAGAAATAGGCTTTGCTCCTTAGAAGGTATCTCCAGTCTAAAAAGCTCCTGGGTGGCTGGTAAAACCATCTGATCAAACTTGGGTAAATAAAACTGAAATGGTTGGTATGACCAGATATAGGTATAACGAGGTATAACCCCCACTGGTGGTTAATACAATAACAACGAAACCAGCTGGTCAGCACTTCACCAACTGTTTAGAGTTTGTGACAAAAACGTTTGCTTTTGTTATAATTGGCATGAACCAGCCATAAAGAAGTCTTTTCTTCAGTGTAAAAACAATCATCGACAGGAAGGGTGATGTTTGTTTCCCATTCACAGGTACACGTTACATTTTGTATAATAAAAAGTGTCTGTACATTTATTTTCACACAGAAATCAATTTAGGGTGACAGAGCAACACTGTTGGTGTTTCAGCGGACCTTGTGATATGCTCTTTGTGGATCGGACAGATAGCGTGACAGAAATGGCCCTATGGGTAGGCCTCAGTACACCAGAGCTAATGATGTGGCACTTTGCCACTTTGCTTCAGTCATGCTGTAATTTATAGTTGTTTCCAAGTGTTTACATTCACTAACAGTGATGCAGGGCTCAGTGCCCTCTGGCTGACACAAAACGTTTTTTGCACATATAACAGCGTACTGAAATCTAGTCCGGGTGAAAGGCTCGCTGAAGTAATATAAAGAAAAAGAATGAACATATGTTTACATTTTTCATTTACACAGTCCTTGTGCATATAGATGGAAGCACTGTTCAGAAGTTCAGAATTCTTGTTGTAGGTTATGCCACTTTTTTCAGGATTTAGTTTGTATGTTCCCCTCAAATGCTCCCTGTCTTCATTCTCTTGCCTGAGAAACTGTATTCTTTCTCTTTCTATTGTCAACCAGACTGGGCATGATGCCCAGGCATCTCGCACAGGCCTGACCCGCATCCCAATGTCCAAGAGCCTAAAGACCGGGAAGGCGGTGCTTGGATCTCTGGGGCTCTCCAGTGGAGTGAAGCTGGAGTCACGAACTGAGAGTCAGTCCATGAGGATCGAAGTTAAGAAGTCAGCTGTTAATAACAACTCTTATCAAAATGGAGGAAAAGGTTAACTGGAAAATGAGAACCAATGTGTGAGTGCTTTTACATGTGTATTTAGTGGTGCTAGAGACAATAAGACAACAGCTACAAACGCTGCGAACGCTCTGATCTATGAAAGTCACTTATTAAAAATCAACTGTTTATTTGTACTTTTTTATTTGTCTTTTGTATTCATATCAATTTCTGCCATTTACATGGAAACATACCTAAATTGCAGTGTGTATATATACTGTGACACATCATGAGTCATGCATTTGGTTTTAATGTAAACTATGTTAATTATTTTCTATAAGGGGTTTGTAATGACATACGTACACATACATTTTAAGTAAAATGTTTTTAAAGGGTAATGGTGCATGTTCTTTTGTATGAGGAACGAAGTGTGCAGCAATGAGAAATTGGGTCCATCATTGCAAACAAGTGAGATCATTTTTACCACACGTACTGCTAAGACCATGCTATGGAGTCACAGTGCTTTCTACAGTAGTCACTGTATTGGCCAGGGAAATTGTTCTACATTATTTCTCACTTTGTTACTTTAAATGTATTCATGCAAAAACCTATTACATTAAAATTCATAATTTGTTTAGCATCTTTCAGAAGTATCATATATGTTGTGTGACTGTGAATATGGAAAATAAGACGAAACCATCTCTATTATTACCCACTAAAGTTACATTCAATGTAAAGAATGAAACATTATACTTCGACAACCATGTATACCTATGAAGAGTACAATCTGGCATGAAGATATATTTGTACTCATTCCAGTGCACTGTGCTGGCGAGAGTCCACAGAGAAATATTTTTTGAGTTCTGAAATGACAATTGAGCAGCGAAACATATTGAGTTTGAATTATGTTGAATTGTTTGGACACATTCGACACATTCAACCCAAACATATCAGTAATAAAATATATTTATAGTTAATCCTTTCCCAGACAGTGTTAGCATAATGTGAAATTTATGTTCAGTCATAAATAAATGTAAACCTATTGAAATTTAAACTGATTGGGTATTGAACTATCCATGCATAACCACGTGAGAAGAGGGCGTGCCCGTGCGCTGCGATGATGTAACGGTGACGTTACAACCTGCTATTGGCTAGTAAACTTCCGGTTTCTTCTTCCTAGTCTTGGATCGGATTAACATGACAGAATCAGCCCTGAAGTGAGCAGATATTCGGAGTATCTAGCTCACAGTTTACACGCCTTTTAGAAACACCTCCCCTCTGACAACATTGTGGCTCCGCTCCGTCGTGAGGAATCAACAAGAACTCGCCGGCCGCCGAGTAAAGTGGATTATTGAGCCACAAACGGATTGCAGCCATGATGGCGTCAAGCTACAACGCTAAGGAAGAGGACGGACACCACTCGGGTGCGTCGAGTCACGGAGGTGCAGGGGCTGTGAAAAGTAGAAAACCGGACAACACAGCCTTCAAGCAGCAGAGGCTCCCGGCCTGGCAGCCCATCCTGACGGCGGGCACCGTCCTGCCGGCGTTTTTCGTCATCGGACTCATCTTCATCCCCATCGGCATCGGCCTCTATGTGACATCCAACAACATTAAAGAGTTCGAGGTACGGCACCGACAATGTCTTATCCAACGTTGGCTAGTTTTGTACTCCACAGTTTGACGAAGCATTTATTAACGACACAGGAAGTCGTGTACTTGATGAAAATGTAGTATTTGAGACGTAAGTCTCATTGTCATATTCACTTACATCCACATTTCCGCAGCAGCAGCATCAATCCCCCTTCATTCTGATGAACACCTCACTTGTATGAATACTTGGAATCAAATACTTTGAACATGCAAACAGTATTACACCATAAAACACCATGATAACCAACACTCCCAACAGTACCAGTGAATGGACACTTCTTGAAACCAGTTAACTCAATCATATATGAAGAGCTGAGTAGTTGGAATGGATGTCACTGCATCTCATTTGTACTAATAAAATACAAACAAATACAAACAATAATTGGCTGCTCCAGTGATCTGCATGTTGCATCTGGCACTGCTGGAACTTATGTTCATTAATACCAGTAACAGGAGTTATTGCAGTCAGACATCATCAGAGGACGTCACCTGAGGTGCCAGAGGTGCCCTGCTGGATAACGGACTGCATGTGGTCAGTGTCTGTGTTGATTAAACGACTTGTTGTTTTTTCAGATCGATTACACAGGTGTGGATGCGTCCAGGCCGTGCTACAGCTGCGCTAAAAACTACAGCTGGAACAGCACGACACCGTGCCTCTGCTCGGTGAACTTCACGTTGCAGCAGCCCTTCGAGGTGCGTTCAAGGTCCTGCACCAGCCAACTGCATGATGACCTGATGAATATTGCTTTGTCTCCAGAATTGACAGTGTTGCCTGAAATGCAATAAAAGAAGAAAGGAAGAAGCACTCTGGGTACTTAAAGTCCATTAAGGTTTAATTTCAGGCCTGGAACAGGGACACTCAGAGCCTGACATTGATTACATTAGTCTTAAAATATTCAGTCTCATCTTCCACAAGTGGTATTGATCACCGATGTGCGCCTTCAGCAGTTTGCTGAAGATGGTTGATGAAATGCTGCCCTTTACAGTTGATAACTTTAAGTAAAACAGCATATTTTTCTGTCACTGATTTACTGTTTTAATAACCTTTTCCCTTCTCCCCTGCAGAGCAATGTCTTCATGTACTACGGCTTATCCAACTTTTATCAAAATCACAGACGCTACGTGAAGTCCAGGGACGACAGTCAGCTGAATGGGGACCCTTCAGCTTTGACGGTATCACATTGACTTTTTTTTTTCCTTCATTGCAAAGATTTCAGCCCATGGTACTTCGGTCTGGTTAACACTGGATGTCTTCTTTACAGAACCCCAGCAAGGAATGTGAACCTTATCGTACGAGTGACGGCCTGCCCATAGCTCCATGTGGAGCCATAGCCAACAGCCTGTTTAATGGTGAGAAGTGTTTTTTCCCTTCAGTACACTGAGAATGATCATTTGTATGATCAATTTGATCATTTGAATCATTTTTTATTTCTTTTTGTTTTGCACTTAGAGACAGTTCCGTTGGGTGGGGTCACAGTGGGTCCCGGGTATATGGTACCTACATATACATGCCAGTAGAGAGTAATTCACATAATAATAATAATATTCAGTCACCACTCTACCATCTCGTCAGTTCAAGTTGTTCTTACAGGCTCGTAGTGAAGAAACAGACCCCGTCATGATTAACTCTCGCCATCAACTCCCTGTTTTCTGGTCTGGTGGGGAAGTACTTTTCCGTAACCTGAGGATATTTCTGGCTGATGTGACCATCCTGACCTTCATAACTGCAAAGTCATGTTTTCACCCTCATGTAGGAAAGTCCCGGTTTGATCCACATTTCCAACAGAGATGAGTGAGAGGGATTGTGACTTATTTCCGTCTGACCTGACTGTTGAAAGTTCTCCTCTGTTGCAGACACTCTGGAGCTGTATCACATTGATTCCAATGGCACTAGAGTTGAAATTCCTCTGGTGAAGAAGGGCATTGCTTGGTGGACAGACAAGCACGTTAAATTCAGGAATCCTGGTGGAAACAACAACCTAACAGCAGCTTTTCAAGGTGCTTCTCGCTTAGCTGCACCTTTTCCACACGTTGTGGACAGAGATGAACTTCTGTGCGGTTCTCTTTCAGGTACAAACAAGCCGGTGAACTGGAGAAAGCATGTGTTTGAGCTGGATCCGTCCGATCCTGAGAACAACGGTTTTATCAATGAGGATTTCATCGTGTGGATGCGCACGGCTGCCCTACCGACCTTTCGCAAACTCTATCGGATCATCCAGAAGAAGTCCAGCACAACCCCGACCCTCCCCAGTGGCAGATACGTCTTGGATATCGCTTACAGTATCCTTCTCAGTTCCAGCCAGCACCATCAGAAGTCAGACGTAGAGTCTGCCTCCATGTGAACGTTATTCTAACTGGTTTCCATACACGATGACTGGTATTATAGTAGAAAATACACGGGTCACCCCCCTGACTAGATGGATGATATATACAGTATATAGATATATATATAACACCTTCCACATGAAATAGAATTCCAGATTGTGAACTACCCCACAGGTCGGTCATCTCCTCACTTATGAGACATGGCCGACAACTGTTCATTGGAGAACTGTCACTATTCAGATTGTTTACACGCTGTATGCCCCCAGATAGCCTCTGTCTGTTACAATGGGGATGGTTGTGTTTGGAAGACGGGACAAACAGCAGAGAGTCAGACGTCAGAGGTCATATATAAGCAGGTATGTATGACATGGAGTGTGGTAACGACTCCAGAGGTGAGCTGGTTAAGGCCATAGACTCAGCTACCATGGTAACTGACCCAAAATTTAAGTAACCTCAAAATGGGGTTCTATCTGAAAGGTTCTATTAACCCCATCATACATTTGTTACTTTTATTATTTCGGTACAACATTGGCTGTGTCTCAAATCACGTACTTAAACTTGAGTATTTGATGACTGATCTGATTAAGTATTTTGAGTATGTCATTGCGTTCACACTTATTGAGTATGTGAAAATATAGTGTGCTACGCACACTCAACTGGCTGAGTTCGGTGGATCGAGGGACTCTTTCCACCCTCAACATCCTCCATCTTAGTCACGTAGAAATGACGACCTTTGACTTTTAGAGTGGATACCACCTACCGATGGAATCCTGGTCAATGCTAATATTAGCTTGCTAGCTAGCAAACTAGCTAGTAAGTGCTTGTGTGTGTGTGTGTGTGTGTGAGAAATTGTCGTCTTCT
>CAAKHB010003764.1:12097-27485 GCA_901007665.1 Aeoliscus strigatus
TGATAACAGCACAGCATATGTATACATGCGTTGTGCTATTAGAAGTAGACAAACTGGGACTATGCAAGAAGGAACACTGCTCATATAACCTTGCTCTATTTGTACTTTTTTGTTTGTGTATTTCCTGCTGTAGTGTGTTGCATCGGTATCGGCTGCACTCTCTACTTGTGTTTGGCTTTCTATCTGGCTGATGCACAGGTGTACTCTGTGGTCCTTACAGACCCTCAACATGATTAGAAGTCCAGCAGGAGCATCGGAGCAGGAAGCTATGAGGAGCTGATGGAGTCCCGAAGCCTGGAGTCGCTTTCTATTGTGCCCAGTAATTGGATTTGTTCGGAGCAGAGAGGAGAGGTGGGTGCCAGTGAGAGGCTGCAATCATTAAGTGTGAAAAAGACCACACACACACACACACACACTGATCTTTTTGGTGTTTTTCTACCCTGTGAGTTGTAAAATCGGACATGGCCTGTTGTTGAAAACAGATGCAGGTTGACATGTGGCGTTCATGTGCAGCTCTGCATTCATTTCTGAGTCTGTTTATGAAAATGGGAGTTCACACACAGGTGCTATGCAGGAAGAGATAGAGGGGTGCCTGGTGCTGGACCGATGAGCACTAATGGTGGCAGCACAGAGACGTCTGACCACTGAGCTCAAGTTAAGTACATGTTCATGCATTTCAGAGATGTTTGTCTCTGATAAGAAAGAAGTCAGAAGGGGTATGAACTGCACATCTGTATATTTATCCTTATCTACTTAAAAAATAAATATGTTTTGTTCCAGTTCGGTTTTTTTTTGGCTTGCTAATAATTTTTTTGTACCTTACTCCATCCATCCATCCATCCATCCATCCATCCATCCATCCATCCATCCACCGAGTACCGAACACAACTTCTTCTTGATCAGTTTGTGGACAAGACTGATATTTGTTGCCTCCTAGAAGTCAGAAAAGTACATTTTTTCAGCCTGCTGACAGTATTACTTGTTGCCAAATACAGCTTTATGCAAAAAACACATATTAACTTTGCATCTGAAGTAGAATACCCCCCCCCCACACACAAACACACACACACCTTGTAGACATCAAAGTACAGTTGTGTTTGAGGAAAAGAGGTCATTTGCTTATTAAAAAAAAATAGCCTGCAATTTGGTTGATGTGTGAGGGAGGAACTCTGGACACACACACACACACACACACTCATACGTGCACAGTGTTTCCATGGGGACCAAGCAGCGACTCTGCTCTTCAATAGCGGTCGAGTGAGTTGAGGTAGACGGCCATTGTGTATTGTGTTGTGTGTTATTGTGGGACGGTGTGGCGGTTCAAGAGGGGTGACGGGAGTTTGGGGTGGGGGCTATGGTGGTGGTGGTGGTGTGTGTGCGTGTGGGGTGTTTGGGGGGCACAGAATTAGAAAACACACCAGGCAGATGAAAGCACTGCACATCCTTAAATCCAATTATAATTTGTCAGAAAAAACAAAGAACAGTGTGACAGGATGGGGAGAGCGGTGGTGGTGGTGGTGGGGCAAAAAAAGAGGAACTGTTACAGTGGAAGCGAATGATGAAGCCTCATAGACAAAGGTGGTTTTATTCCTCGCTGACGCTTATTTGTGGCATCAGGGCACAAGCACTCAGCCTAAAAGGATTTCTAAAGCTCAGTCTCAGTGGTTTAATGCACCTGAATGAACCTGGATTCATTCTTTTCAGTGTCACAATAACATCGGATCAGAGGAATAAAGGCCAAATTTCAGCATGTCTTTATGCATGAGGACCTGTGATAATATAAAAGGCCGACAAAGAGAACCACTTTTGAAAATATATGGAGTTATTCTAGATGAAATCTGTCAGATTGGGATCCTGCGTCAATGCTACAAATGTCAGTTTTATTTTTTCATTATTGAAAATAGTCACCTGTCTCCTGCTTCAGTGTATTGCTATGAATGGGTTAATATCTATCACAGTCTGTTGTGTTTCACACAGGGGTCCCTTGTGTGTCCGTGATGTAACAGGAACATCACCCAGCCCAGGGTTTCTGGCTTAGTCCATAGAATACAGCTTTGAATAGAAGGAAGTTTCTTTACTAAACTCATCTAAAATGGTTGAAACTTGAAACCTATGCACATCAATAATAGTACATAAAGTTGTCAAGATTTTGGTCTTGTACTAAAAGTTCTCTCTCTCTCTGGCTGGTCCCATCATTATCTGGTTGTACAATCATGTAGAATGATCTTATCTTTTCTCAGCAGGTCAAGTTCTAGTTTTACTTGTTTTATACATACAAATACTTGTTTATTTTTACCGTATTTGAGACCTATCGTACCAACTCAGTAATTCCATTCCATTCACCCCCCCGCCTCCATTTTGGTAGTTTTTTCCTCACCCTGATTGAGGGAGTAAGGACAAAGTGTGGTATTTTTGTGAGCTGTGAAGTCCAACATTTGTGATGGTGTGCTACATGAACTGAACTGAATTGAATTGAAGTGACTTAAAGTGAATTGAATTTACTGAATTGAACTTAACAGAATGAAATGAAATGAAATTAAATCATGCGGAACCTTCTTTCCGCAGCCCCGGTTTCCCCCGGAGGACTGCCGCTGACGGACCGCTCTATGACATAGTGGTAAACACAGTAAGGTGAGTGTCATTTTAACGTTCTTTATCTCCGTCGCCGCTCTTGTTGTGACACAAACCGGACCCAGTAGGTAGTCGGTGGGTGTGTAAAGTATATGACAGCACAGGGAGGGGAGTTCCATCCTCGGTCACAGGGACTTTGTTCGAGGATGGAGAGGCTGGAGCCGTTAGCTTGTAGCCAGCTAGCACCCGGTTCCCATCTCAGCCGGAACACCAAGGGCTCCTGACGCCTCACGGTCAACACACCGAGTAAAACGGGTGGATTTGTGGAGCCGAGTGCTTTGCACGTTTCATCATGTATCTCCTCTCTCTGTTACTTATTACAAATAGATTCATGCTGGGTAGATCCGGACGGAATTAAATGTAAGAAACAAGCACTAGGTTTGATTGGCTCTTTTGGTTCCCAATGAAAGGATGCAGGTTTATCTGAATTATTTATTTACGTTTGATATTCTTTTCAATATTTGATATTTTGTTTTCATGTATTGATTTACACTCCATCTACTCAGTAAGGTTGATAATTCCATCAATATTCTGATTGTTTTTTTAAAGCTCGTACCTGATTCAAAGTGGATTTGTCGATGTTGAAACTCATTGGAAATAAATCAGATATTTTTCATCTTATAAAGCTTTAGCGTTTGACTCCAGATCATAGAATTTACTGCATTAAACATTTACATGTGGATGTTCTGTCTAAGCATACTTTTGAAAGAATCATAATCCTCAAATAACCACATAAAACTTTGCTATCACAGTGATATCTAGGACAAAACCCTCCTTTGTAGCTCAAACAAATGACAGAATAAATCTAAAATATTCAATACATTGCCCATCTCTACTGGAAATTGAATTGCAGTGATGTAACAGCGTTGTAAATAATTCATCTGTACGAGTCTCAGCTGTGAAAGAGAAGAAAATCAATGAGAGCTGGAGGACACAGATGAGAAATAAAGAGACAGTAAGTGGAGGGAGGAAAGCCAGACAGACGGGCTGATGGACGGGAGCTCCACCCAGGCCTGAGAGCAGATGAAGGGGAAGTCCAGTGTTATTTCGTCAGGATGTGTGAGGCAGGAAGAGCTTCTGTATCTGACGCTGAGGACTGAGGAAGAAGTCTGTCCGAGTGCAGACGGGTAGGTAGAAGATATGTTATCAGATCACTTATCAATTATATGTGTATAGTGTTAGATAGTGTCAGAACAAGCGACATTAAAATGTGGAGGAAGCTGAGGAAGTACATTGTCGAAAAATCCCGTGCAACAAGGTTGAGGATTATCACAGCTGTCAGTTTGAGGTTCAGATGATGGCGTGCAGACGCAGTGATTCGCTGAAACTAAACATTGTTCCAGCTGACGCACACAGCCGGGCTAACGCTAGCACAGCTGGTGACTCTTTCAGTGGAACGAGGAATAACAAGTATTACTGTTTGTCATTCTGTGATGACTCAGGATCTCAGTGGGTTCCATGAAGTCACCTTAGCACCATCACTGTTGCATTTCGTGTTCCATACTAATTGTAGCAGCAGACATTCAGCAGCACTAATGGAATGTCGATACTGAAGGAGGGATGATAATCAACGAGAGGCAGATATAAAGCTTTCACATGGATAAAGTGCATTAAAGGATGCTCTCGCCATGTCTGCGTGGGTTCTCTCCGGGTACTCCGGATGAGGTTACTCATTAGAGGTCTCTCTAAATTGCCCTTAGGTGTGGCAATACTCTCTGAGCGTGCAGCAGTCAGAGGTGTGCTGTATTTTCAGGGATGTCACATAATAAATCCACAAAGATATCGGATGTATTTATTGTTTTATTTTTGATCTGTTTGTTTGATTTGTTCTATTTAATGTTTATCCTACTATTGTTTTCCCTTTATAAAACCTTATCTTACCTGTTTCGGCAGTTTACTTCCGCCTTCATCAGAGTGTCACAGGCAGTGATGCGACGCGTCTTTTATCAGCTGATGTTCCTGAAGGAAGGAAAAAACATTTGAAAAAAGAAGACGTCATGAACTTAGTGAAACTGTTGAATGTTTACATGTGAAATATGGCTGCTGTTATTCAATAAATATTTTTCATAAAGATGAATAGCTCTTCTTTTTGCTTTTACCAGTAGTGGTTTACAAGTCTAGAGTGAACCATTTAAGCTTTCTTCTTGTAAATAAGAGCTTTAAAAAAAAATTTCTTCACGCACTGTTCGCGCTCACCATAGGGGGGCCCCCCACCCATTTTATGCTCAGGGCCCCCACAAACTCCTGACCGGCACTGTGTGAATGTCTGTCTGCCCTGGGATGAGCTGTACCCTGACGTTCACCTGACAGGTTTTAACCGTAGAAGGCGGGAGATGAGGATGGATGAATGAATGAAAGAATGAATGAAAGAAAGTGCTTTAATGTGTGCAAACAACCAGTCCAATGCTATGTTTCTGTGCAGTGTCTTATTTGTGTATGTGGTCGCAGCAGAAGCCTTGTCTTTCTCCTTTTCACCATCTTGTCATTTCTCCGTTTGACTGTCACAGCGACGCCACAGACCGTCTCCTTCCAATGACATCACAGCCACCTGGCAGCCGATGGTCTGCGCGCATCCTGTACGTTCCCTCGTGTTCATCTCCCACCCTGCAGACGTCGTATACTCAATGAGAATATGTTTGTTTGCCCTAAAAGAACTGTGACTGTGGCGGGTGCCAGACCGCTGCTGGCCCTGTGACGCTGTCCCCCAGGAAAAGGGATATTCCATTGGATGAAGGCCCCGTCCTGAGGCAGAGAGCAGGACTAGGCTACAGACGGCGGTTTGATCCCTCCCCAGCCCCTGGTTTTGCCCGTTGGACATGTGGATGCTGGTAATCGGATTCTTGTGGCCATTTTGGAAAACAAACGCGTTGTGAGATTTGCAGCTCAGGGGAGGCCCTCGCCATGGATCGCCTCGAGCAGCTCGACGTGGTGGGTGACATCAGCCCAGCTCTGGAGGCCACTGAGGACTTCATCCACTGCATGGATGGGATAGCGGGCCAAGGTCCGAGCCAAGCCCCAACCGGAAACCGCCCACCCTCCAGGGCGCCAAAGCAGCTGCAGGAGGTCTCAAGCGCGGCGCTGGGGAAGCTGAGCTCCAGTGGGGTGTGGAGCCTGCTGGCAGGGGAGCAGCCTGAGGTGGGGCCCCTCGGGCTGGCCTGGGCAGACAACTTCAGCGTGTTGGGGCTGGGTGTGGGTCTAAGGCATGGGAAGAGAAGTCGAGCGCGCTCCACCAACGACCTGGCAGCGCATACCAAGGACTGTACCAGCAACACCGCCAATGCCTCGTCCAACTCAGTCTTCAAGAAGGGACACAACCGCTCCAGATCAGATGTCCACTACCGTCCATCTGCCTACACTGACAACGGATTTCCAACGGTGGACCCCAACACGCTGAAAAACATGATCCTCAACCACCAACAACAGGGTGAGTGGAAACACTTTCCGCAGCCTTGTATTTTTAGATGAAGTGATTCTACAGTTCCAACATTAAAAATGACCGTTTGCTTGCATTTGCTGAACCGAGCGAAGGGCCATGTGTCGATTTTCGTGTGGTGAGGTGTAATCAAGGCACCGTATTCCCGCACTGAACAACCAGTGCAAACGGAGATATTCTGTCATTCCTGGTGACACAGTGCTGCCGTCTCTGTCCAGTAATGAGTTGTAGCACTTTTACTTAAGGTGGAAACCTCTCAAGAATCGAAATTCTAAAATAAAGTCCAAATGCCTAATATACCACCAGCCACAGGCAATAGCATAATTCACCTGTAGAGGGCGCCACTATATCTAGTTAGAGCCGGAGAGCTCATTTGTTTTTTTGTTTTTTTTTAAATATATAAATACTCAGTACCATGACGGGTCCTTACATGTTAGAAACATTTCTGCCACTTCTTGGACAGTCCACTGGAAGGATGTCACAGGACAGCGAGCTCTGGACGACTTGTGCTGCGGATCAGGGCGTAGACCGCACTTATGTCGGAGCCTCTTCAGAGAGGCCGTAATGATAGAAGATGATGATAAGTTGAAATGACACATCTGTGCTATGGCGGTCAGTATTCAGGCGGACACACACACACACACACACACACACACGCACACACACACACACACACACACACACACACTTGTTTGTGTTTTCTGGCCATCTGAAGGAGATCCTACAGGATCCTGAAGGATAATAGCCCGTAATCCTGTCAGCAAATGGACTCAAATGAGGCGAGAGAAGAGAGAACCCAATTACCCGCCTCCTGATACTGGCAGGATTATTTAGTATTAGCATACGTGTGAAAAGGCATCAGACTATTGAGTTTGGCTCCGTGTTTATAGAAGGAAGAGAAGTAGCAAAAGGCTGATTATAAGCAGAAGGCAGTGATTTAATTCATCAGAATAAAAGTACCCTGCCTGCTTTTCCATCACGGACAGCTGGGGATATTTAGGTGGTCAAAGGAGCAGATTAGTCACACAATATGTATGTGTACTGTATATAACACACAGACAGGTGGCTTGAAGTTGATTTCATGACGTTCATCTGATCGAAGGTCGAATTAGTTTGCTGTCAAATCATGGATGTCTTTGTTTGGTGGGGTACATTTTATTGGTTGAAAATGTGAGAGATTCTTCAGTCTGTGTCCGTCTGAAGCACACTGTATGTGTGTGTGTGTGTGTGTGTGTTTATTAGAACTGCAGCAATTCATCAATTCATAACTGACTTGTGAATTAATAGCCAGCTGTTTAAAAATCAAATTATGAATATGATTCTTAATAATAATAATAATAATAATAATAATAATAATAATAATAATAATAATAATAATAATAATAATAATAATAATAATAATAATAATACATTTAATAATAATACATTTAATAGTATAATCATAAATACTATTTTTTTCTTTTGGGACATAAAATAAAGTGTCTATCTAATCTATCAGTGGTGTAATTAACGGTTACTGTAACAGAGGAGGTGGACAAAGGATCTGCTCTCTTTTAGCCAATCCGGTCATTTGATTTACAATCGGGTCGGCCTGACACCAACTCATGGCTTGTTTGTATTCGGTGGACTTAAGTGCTTTATTGGCAAGTTAGTTTGCAACTCTGAGAGTCTTTGTGTGTGTGTGTGTGTGTGTTTGTGTGAACGTGTACCAAAGCGTGATGTCAAAATCTACCCAGTTGAGATGAAGGCTAATAGAACAGAGCAGGTTCCCTGCAGACATACCTAATTCTCATCCAGACCCTCCCAAGCGTGAACGTGGCCAATCAGCTTGACGTGATGCCGGCTGAATATATTTGCATATTCATTTATTCCTCCACAAAAAAACACCAAAAAAACAGTTTGTTAACATGCAAAGTCCAAGTCCCCTGCTGTTTTGATAAGATTGATGAGGCTCTTGACTCGCCACCCTCGAGTTAACAGGCCTGTGAAAGAGTTCACTTTTTCATTTCCTAGAAAGTAACATGCTCCCAATTAGTCCGAATCTGGTGAAACGAGTCGGTGAAATTGGTTGGGGGTGGAAAAGGTAAGGCCTTTTGTTATTTCTAAGTAAGCCTGTCGGCGCAGGAAGCCGTGATTTATTGATGTGGAGGTACAAAGACGTGTGGATGTTTTTACAGGCTCATTAACTATTTTGCTTGTGTCACACTGAATCACACGTCAATAACTTTTATTGTTTATCGAGTACGGGCCGCGTAAATCTTGGAGGGGGTCTTGACTTCGCTGAAAGAGAGCCACGTCAAGTCCACTTGTTTCGTACATTCATAACGTCAGGATCCGTTGTATTCTGTCAACGCGTCACAGTACGCAGTCACATGTGTTCTTTGTAAGACTCTGCTTTCAAGTAGGACGCTGAACAACTGTCGTTCATGACCCTGCGTAGGTCGTCATGGCGGTGTGACAAAAACTGTCATAGAGCTCTGTGTGTGTGTGTGTTGGTGGGGAGTGGGGGGGCGAACCAGGTTCTGGAAAAATTGTCGGCCATGACAAAACTTTGGGTAAAAGTTGGTCTGATTTTTAAAAATGTTGTGTTAGTTTTTTTAAACAAATATTTTCATTATGCACTTTGCACAATTTCTATCATAGTTTCCATCCATTTGTTATAATCTGGAGGGGATGTACTTTTCCATATCCTGAGGATGTTTCCAGCTGCTGTGACCATCCCAACATTTATAACTGCCAAATCATGTTTTGACACCCCCGTCATTTGAGCATAATTACATTCCCATAGCACATGTAGGAAAGTCCCTGCCTTTGTTCCACAAGTTGGTGTGATTTAATGTCGTCTGATTCTGTGACTAGAGAATTCAATTTGTGAAAATACGAGCCAGGTGTGCTGTATGGAAATTGGAATAATGGTGATGAATTTTAATGCAGTTACATGGCGACATGTCTGAACTCTTTAGTATGGATATTGTATTAGTTTAGATGAAATATCAGACTGCATGAGTTGGCTGATAAACAACATGGATGTCCTGGATTTCCTGACAAAGAACGGTGAACTGTCGAAGTGAACTCATATTCCATAGTTCTGTATCCTGTGAGGTCAACAAGAACAAGATAAACCAACACATAAAAGACCCCAAAGAGCAGAGACGAGTTGTCAGAACTCTGAACCACCACGGTGAACTCCATCGACCAGTTGGGTCTGCTGCTGGTCCGTTTGTTGGCCTTTTGAAGGTCTCTCACAAATGTCCACCGCGACAGCCAAAGACCTTAGGTAGGTAAAGGAAAACCAACCAGCCTTACAGATTGTGGTAGAACTGTGACCCACGATCAAGGAAGTGGGGCACTTTGCTCAGCAAGCTTAACAATACTTACTCTTCCTGCTTCGGTGACAGGAAACACTGTGAGAGAAGCCTGGCTGCATGGCTATCACTTATAAAAACACAAGTTTGTCTGAGCAAAAAGCTTCAAGTTAGCTGGAAAAAGTTGTGGTTTCTGAGAGACGTTAGAGGATGTTGGGGGGGGTGTCTCTCTGTGACCAATGAGAGGCCGGCATTCTGTGCACGTCACGTGTTATTATGAGCTCAGCTTGCTTGGTGGCGAGTCAGAGCAGCCAGTACCAGGTTCAGTACCTAATGTAAATGTACAAGTACAGTTAAGTGGAGTAGAGATGAGTAGTGCTCAAACTGCATCGTGAGGAAAGGGGCCGAACACTAAACAAACACTAAAACCCCTAAACTACAGTACCATTGGTCCTTATATGTATTGTGTGGCACCCTCTACAGGTTGAAACATGGCATATATTGTTATTTGTTAACGCTGGTGGTATATTAAGTGTCAGGTCGTCTGAAAAAGTCCTCATGGCCCCACCAGCCATGTAAAACCAGTTAAACTAGCTCATGCTCCTCTAGAATGTTGTGGTCTTCATTGACAGAAGCCTCCAGAGGGAGATCTTCCACGTCAAACAACAGTTGAGCTCTTTCAGTCAGTCTTGGTCTGACCTTCTCTCTCTGTCACTGTCCAGCAGCAGACAAAAGCAGCAGTACCAGTGTGGTGAAGCAGGGTGAGATGGAGCAGCGCGAGGGTCTTCGGGGCCGCTGGACGCCCTGCCATGTGGAGCTGACGCCCTACGAGCTCCGTCTCTACACTCTGGACAGCAGCGCCAACCGCCAGCTGGGCACCGCCTACTCTCTGTCCCACTGCCAGAGTGTCATCTCACCAGCTCCCTGCAACCAGCCGGGCCAGAACAGCCAGCCCGCTGACCAGCGCACGCTCCAGGCGCTGTTCTTCAACAGTACCCGCCTCCAGCTGAGGGCGACCAGCCAATGGGAAGCCGCCGAGTGGAGACGGCTGATGCTGGAGCGGGTGCAGGCAGTCAGGCCTGTACGGCAGGAGAACCGACAGAGGAAGACAGGGGTTGAAACTCAGCAGACGTTTCCCATCCCCATGTCGCCCTCCTCATCACCCTCACCGTCAAGGCCCGATTGTGACAGTGACTCCTCCACGAAGGCACCACTCTCGTCCCAGCCTGGCGTCGTGAGCAGACCGACCACTCTGCCTCTGTTCACCCAGCGCTGCCAGGATGTCCTCAAAGCTGGTCTGCTGCACCAGCTGACGGACCAGAACAACTGGCGGGCGTTCACCTTCGTCTTGACCAGATCTGCTCTGCAGGTTTTCCCGACTGAGGGCCGCGGATCTGTGGCGCAACCTGTTCACCAGTATCCCTTGGCCTCCTGCTTGTCTGTGCAGTACGATCCAGAGCCAGAGGAGGGAGACTTGTGGACCAACAGGGGCGACCACTTCCAGGCCGTTTTCCCCAAAGAGGTGCTCCAATTCCGAGCGGACACTCGGCTCGGTGCGCAGGAGTGGGTGGAGACCCTGCAGGGGGCGGTGGGAGCACAACGACCCGCGCTAGAAGAGGGTGGCGACTCGGGTGAAGGAGGTCCAAGCCTCCAGGGGGTGCTGCTGAGGTCAAAAGTGGCCCGGGAGAGACGGCAGCTGGAGGCGCAGAGTGCCAAGCGGCAGTCTGTCACCACCAGTTTCCTCGGTATTCTCACCTGTCTGGCCGTAGAGAAGGGCCTGACCGCCCAGAGCTTCAGATGTGCAGGTGAGCAACAGCATATATATACAGTATATACCACTACTACATATACAGTACATATATTACTACTTCATACATTCATACAGTCATGTCTTTTTGCATATGGAAGCAATCTCTGAAGTAGACTAGAGCATCACCAATGAGACAACAGGTGTAGTGAACAGTGTCCAGTCAAAGTGAGTGTGCCAGTTTGAACAGGTTTTGAGTTTGGATTGGATAAAATAACAACAACCAGGATGATAATAGGAAAGAAGAACCTTATCAAGCGTAAACTGTACAGACAGTGAGGTCTGAGTTCCAAATCAAACTGCTTCGATTCAGTATGAACGTTTCACTTCCTGTCAGCCAGCGATCTCTTTCAGTCCAGAGACCATTATGGCCTCGCTCCCTCCTATATTATTCAACAGCCCCACAAACGGCAGGCAGTGTGTTCCCTCTCCTGGGTGTGAAGCCCGGTTTCCTTTCTGCCTCAGGAGGGTTTTGAATAATCGCGGCTCACCTCCTTTTTGATTTGTAACAACTGGCGTATTAAAGCGGCGCTGTTTGAAGGCGGGCTGAAAGGGGAACGAGCGAGGACGAGTAATTGGTCAGGTTAAAGCAGCAGAGGAGAGGAAAAATGGATGAATGAATGAAAGTACGAATGAAAGCGGCGTGGGGATGCGTCAGTACAGTGATCGGTATGGAAGTCAATCTGTGCCAACAGACTTCAAATTTCAATCTCTAACTCTGAATTTTTTTTTCCATCAAAATCAGTCTTTGTCTGACTTTGAATTTTAAAGGACATCAAATTTGTAGCATTCATTTTTTTTCAACACCTAAAAAAAACATCAGTGTAAAAAAAAAAAATCAACCTCTCCAAAATTTCTGTGTAAAAACAGCGAACAAATCTGTGCCACCAGGGATCAATCAATCAATCCCTGTCTCAATTCAACAGACAGCCAATCAAGCTATGCTCTGTTGTCAAGAACTCAGCTCGGCCACGGGACCAGCTGGAGTGATGGCTTTTCCACGCTCACGTTCAGATGTACCCTTTTTTGTCTTTCTTAGTCTCTTAGAGAACAAAGCGTTCTGAATCCTATATGGAGCCTTTGCTGTCTGTTCAGGACGATGATGCTCAGCGTGCTTCTTCATTTTCCTCTTTGAACTTGTTTCTAGTCGTCTCGTTGCATATGCATGTATACGTACGTACAGGTTGATCAGCCATTTAAATCAAAATATCAAACGTATTCAACTCATTACACATTGGAATCACTTTTGTTCACGGTTCCTTTTGAAGGACAAGGATAGTGCTTGTTTGAAGACCAGGGACTGTCCATCACTCCTCGCTTGTGTCACACACACACACGCACACACACACAGGCACATATATATATATATATATATATATATATATACACACTACTGTTCAAAAGCTTGGGGTCACTTAAAAATGTCCTCCTTTTTGAAAGAAAAGCTTTTTTTTTTTCAATGACGACAACGTTAAATGAATCAGACTGGTCTAGACATGTGGTAAATGACTATTCTAAGCTGTGAACATCTGATTTTAATGGAATATCTACCTACACGTACAGAGGCCTTTTCCACCAACCATCACTCCTGTGTGCTAATGCTACATTTTGTTAGCTAATCAGGTGAATGGTGATTAGAAAACCTTTGCGCAATTATGTTTGCACAGATGAAAACTGTTGATTAGAGAAGCTACAAAACTGGAATTGTCTGGATGACCCCAAACTTTACTGTAGTGTACATAGATACATACATATATATACAGTATATATATAGTGTGTTGTTTCCTGTCATTTCGCTGGAGCACATTCTCAGGCCCCCCAGTGGGGAGGTGTCAGGTGAAGTGGGCATTAGTAGATATGAGGGGGAAGAGGATGGCGAGGGGGTGGGCTCACATCAAAATAATATAGCCACTTTCACTATCTCGTCATGCACATTTTCATTCGAGTGTTCAGTCGGCATCAATGAAACACATCAAAGCGTCTCTTGTCTTTTTTTAATGCACGCACACACACGCACACACACCATTCTCTCAGAGGTGTGGTAATTTGAACCAGTGGCGGGCAGATGAAAGCGTGGGACCCGTTTTTACCCTTGTGTCATGTCTCCCTCTTCGCCCGTCCCTCCTTCACCACCCTGCACTCGCCCCGGGCAGGTCAAAGTGACCCTCTCTCACTACAGAGAGCCGAGCTACAATCGCTGGACCTTTTTTAGGCCACGTTTGAATTCCCATTCATCCTCCCGCTGGACGCCTCTTTCTCCTCATCCCAAAAGGAGCCACAAAGGATCAGAGAGCAGCAGGAAACCACAAACGGATAAAACCAATTAGTAACAGAAAGAATTTACAGTCTGTCATGTGAGGAAACCTGATTCAATTCAACCGTATTCACGAAGCTCAGTACCACAAATCAAAAAACCTGAATAGTCTGTATCAGTGGATCTGGGTCCACAGGCCCTTGGACTTCCATTTTGAAGACGATGACGCTGATGACGCTTGTACATGTACATACTTTCTGTCCTTCACCCTGACGTTCATTTGTACATGAACGTCAGGGTGCAGGATAGTAAATCAGTTGACTATGTTGTTCATCTGTGACAACTGAACCGTCGTCTCTGGTTGAGACTGTGAATGGGCCCATAAACAGCAATAAAAAAAATCAGACAAAAACACTGTTGAAGAAGTCAATACGAATAAAGGTAAGTTAAAAAAAAAGGTCCAAATAAAATATATTAAAATATAAATATAAATAAAGACATACAAATACATATAATGAAATAAGGTGCATCTTTCATCGTTAACATAATACTATTCCCTAAACTCTGTTTAATTATAATCAGTCCAAAAATAATTAGTCAGAAAATAAATTGTTCATCTGTAATTTATGTACAAAAAACTAACAATGTATAGCTATGTCGCATATGTAGCAATGTATAGCTTTTATCTGTCTGTTTGTTTGTCTTTTAGCAAAATAATTCCCAAAAGCTCTGAACGGATTTGATTGAAATGTTCAGTAACTGCTGCTGATGGACCAGGACCAGATGAGTAAATGTTGGTGGTGTTCTGGAACCATCTGGATCCAGGGATCTGTTGAAGGATTCTTCCTCATTGTCAGATAGGGACATTTTCAGCAGCCTCTTTGGATCAGTGGTTTGTGGGTCTGTCTGTTAACCCAAAGATCGGGGGTTGGAGCCCACCCAGGGACGTAGAGCTGTTTTTGGTTTTACTACTGAAATAAAAAAGAAAATGAAGGATAAAAAGAAAAAAAAAGAATGATTTTTGTCTATGAGTGACAAAGTCAAGTTTTGGTGACCAGTGAATTTACCAGCGGAGATCAAACGAATGGAGGACGATGATATTGGGTGAAATGTGAGCTCTACCAGTGCCTTCCTGGTATTGACATGGAACTGCAGCCGTCTGCCCCGTCTGTCTGTTTGTTGTCAGATACCAGAGGACGTCTGCCGAGCACTGATTGGACCATTGTCTGTCTGCTCGGACGTCCTGTTTTTGCGGTGATCAAACAACGTAGCGGTTTGATCTTATTTCCTCCTCCTTGCCTCTCATCACACTTATCATGTGTTGGAGACGGGCCGGCCCCCGTCCCTTCCATCCTTGGTTTCTTCTCACACCTCCGTCTTCCAAACCAAAGACGAGATTGCAATCTCCTGGCTCTTTTCTTCGGCGCACGCTGAGATTGCGTGGATAAGGGCCACCTGTCGCAGGAGCTGCGGTGAGCTGTGTGTGAGCGCGGAGCAGCTCCGAGTGTTTGAATGCTGAACTTTAAAGAGCTCCGAGGACAATGCTGGTGGAGGGGAAGAAAGGTCCCATTTGTTCTTGATGTCGGCTCTGTTGTGACTAGAGGAAGGGCCCTGATTCCGCTATTTGGAGCTTCAAATGAGACCGACAGATATGAAAAACTAATATTAGAAGACGCCTCAAACGGATGATGAAGGATCCAGGCTGAGTCTGCACTGAGACGAGTGCAGAGGTTTTTTTATCTTCTGAACCTTTCATCCACATGAACCAACGTTTTAGAGCCCGAATACAAACGTTTTCTAAAATCAGGTCCCAGAGTGAATAAATCAGAAGACGTCACAGTTTCTCCTGCGTGTGTCCAACCTACATGATGACGTCCTCGCTCCACCTCTTCCTTTGCCTCATGCTAACAGGCTAACAACAACAACAACAACAACAGCAGCAGCGCATCACCATGTTG
>CAAKHB010003764.1:27505-50583 GCA_901007665.1 Aeoliscus strigatus
GTTTTCTAAAATCAGGTCCCAGAGTGAATAAATCAGAAGACGTCACAGTTTCTCCTGCGTGTGTCCAACCTGCATGATGACGTCCTCGCTCCACCTCTTCCTTAGCCTCATGCTAACAGGCTAACAACAACAACAACAACAACAACAACAACAACAACAGCAGCGCATCACCATGTTGAATGGGAGGTGTCTGTTGGTCTACTTGGTTGCGTTCACATTCTCCTCCATCTTCTTCTTCCTGTGTCTGCTTCCACCACATGCTCTGTGTCGTCTTCCCTGTGATGTGGTGTATTTCTGCGGCAGCGTTATAGCTCCACCTACAGGCCTGGAGGATGCACTAGAGCGAACCCGCTCTAGTGCATCCTCCAGGCCTCACTGGACTTGTGTGGCCGCGCATGTCTGTGGAGACTTTTCTGGAGACATTGTGTGGACATTGTGGTTATTTTCTTGAGTTCTTGAATTTTTTTCCCATGGACTCTAACTAGCAGTAGCATTGGCTCCAAAAATCTTTTTAGTTACTTATTTTGATTATTTCTGTAAAAAAAAAAAAAAAGTCAGTTAGCAATGTAGTTTGTCATCCGTCATGGTTTCTCTTTCTTATTAGCGGCGAGGAATAACTTGTAATAACACTATGAATATATAATAACACTATTGCACCTCATCATTTTGTACATCAATACAATTCACCCTGACACAGGTTCTGATTTCTTGCCTCGGGCCTGCTGGGGTCAAAGTTCACTTGAAATGTTCCTAATCTGAGCGGCTCCGTGTGGAATTTAGTGCGGGACAATAAACGGACCCATATTAACGGCGGACCGGAGGACCAAACAGTGATGTGACCCATGTCTTGATGGTGTGTGTCGTCCAGGCTGCCAGCGTCCCATCGGTCCCTCCAGAGGAAAGGCGAAGGTCTGCTACTACAGCGGCTGGTATTACTGCCACAGCTGCCATCAGGACAACTCCTTCCTCATCCCAGCTCGCCTCCTGCACAACTGGGACACCGGCAAGCACAAGGTGGCGACGCACGCACGCACGCACACACTCACACACTCACACACTCCCCGGGGGTCATTTCATACCAGTGGGGCTGAAATAGAAAACTTCCTAACAGCCGACGGAAGGTGTTGCTGCCGCTGACGTGGTCCTCCTTCCTGCAGGTGTCCAAACAGGCCAAGGAGTTCTTGGAGTTTGTGTACGAGGAGCCTCTGCTGGACGTCCAGCAGCTCAACCCGTGTCTCTACGAGCACTGCGAGCCTCTGAGCGCCGTGCTGCGTCTTCGCCAGCAGCTGCAGTCGCTGCGGGCCTACCTGTTCAGCTGCCGGGCGACGGTCGCCGAGGAGCTCCGGCGAAGGTAACGACGACCGGTTCGGCTCAGAAGATGAGTCGTTGTAAGTGCAGATGTGTGTGTGCGTGTGTGTGGTCAGAGCGGCAGACTGTTTATCCCCACTCTGAAAGCCTTGTCTATGAGCTGATGGATGCCTGTTGCTCTGCTCCAGGTCACTAATCCATTTCCTGAGGGAGTCGCCCAGCTCCGTGGACGAGCGGCGTTCCCGTTGTCTTTAGTGCTAAACAGCTAAAAAACAGCGGAATCTCTTCCAAGCGTCGATCCACGTTCAGGCGTTGAGACGGCCGTGCTCCGTTCGGAAGCCTTAAATCCATGAAGTCGCGCCGTCGCAGAGCGGCTTCCTCCTGTTTACGTGAGTCGCATTAGCCCTTGTCGGCCGGTGCCCTCCACCTCCAAACACCGCAGGATTGATGGGGGCCGTGGCGCTAAAACCGTCCTCCAGACATCCGTCTGCTTCAAGGGGGATCTGAGGAGAGATGTGTGGTTACAAAGACCCACACTCATGTCCAATATGCCATCGTGCAACAAAACGAGATCCGCTCCCTTTCGCCACATTAATTACTATTTTCATCCTTTGACGCCAGTGTCAGTTTGCCATGACTCAGCAGTTCTAGAGTTGTGTCCCAGGAACGTGAGGAAGCTGTGACTAAGTTCTATGTCACGTCTCAGCTGGTGATCGGCCCACATCAGAGTCAATGAAGATGGAAGAAAGTACAAAAAGTTGGTAAATTAGATGTAAAACATCACTATATTCTTTCATGATTCAACAGTTATTTGGCATTAATCTTGTCAAGTGAGGGACTCTCGGGTTGAACACGACTGTAACAGACCCACCGTGCATCTATTTGCATGGAATAAACAAACAATAAACAACAATTTGTGTATGTTTTTTTTATGTTGGACTGCTTCACAAGGTCTGACAGCTCAGGAGAGTGTGTGTGTGTGTGTGTGTGTGTGTGTGTGTGTGTGTGTGTGTGTGTGTGTGTGTGTGTGTGTGTGTGTGTGTGTGTGTGTACGTTAAAGTGAATTCCAGTTTCTGGCAAAGACAGCTCTTTCTTACAGCTCTAGTAATTACCCGACTGGAAAAGGATGATTCAAGATGAAGAGTGTTTCAACAGGACGTCTCATGGAGAAAACACACTTCTCAGTCTTGTAAGCACCTAACCAGGTGTCTAGTCTGTACACAGGTTGAGTCAAGAGCAACAGGACAGCTTGTACACATATGCGTGACTAGACTATAATGTTTATTATAAAGGAAATTTGTACATTGGCTAACGACCTACGATCGAACTAGCTCTGGGACATCTTGTCTCCTAATTCCTCGTCGTGCTATAAGAGGCCACAGAGAGTCACTGCAGCATGAAGGAGCTGCAGCTGCATCTTAGGTCAGTCTAAAATCAAAGAGCTGAGTCTCAACATCTGTGACCAACATCAGGCTGATGACTCACTTTTCTTCCAAGTCTGTTCTTTCATTGCTGTAATACATTGACACTGTTTATAAGTGATCACATAATCACATTGTTCCAATTAGATGTTTATGTGCTGAGAGTGAGTGTTAACAGAACTTGATGCCCAACAAACAAACAACTTCAGTGTCTCCTTAATGTCTTCTGTGGTTTTCAGTGTTTTGTTGCAGTTCCCAGACTGACCTTGCGTACGTAGCTGACAGCATCCTCTTCGGTGTAGACCTCCGCGCTGACCCCTCCCCTACGGCGCCGGGCCTTTACCACCGGGTTGGGTGGTGGTGGGGAAACCTCATCGTCATGTGAGTCGGACTGGCTGTTAGACTTCTGGCGTGCCATGATCTGCTTGCATTCCTCCTGTAAATACAAGAGGAGATTGACTGACGGATGTCCACAGAATAATAACCACAGTCATCGGATGAAAACAAATACAGGATTGAAGAATCCTATCATGTGAAACCTTTACCCTGTTATGGTAATACATTATATTAACTCTTGTGTCTGTATGTATGTATAAGTATTTGTGTGAATGCATGTTTATGTCAATTTTTTTTTTTGAGAGCTAACAAGTTATGCTTCTTCTCACTCTTTTTCGAATATGTCATTTATTATACAATGAATCTGTAAAGTATCAACTGGGAAGCCTTGTACTATTTACATATTCATAATAAATTATGAAAAAAAAACATTGAAATTGTTGTGGTGGTACTACAGTTGGAACCTTTTGCTCAATGTCTCTACATGGCTTGACCTCAAGGTCATCATGGCAGAGAGCATGGTGCACATAGTATGCTGCTCTGCAGCTCAGTTTGAACTCTGAACTGAACTCTGTTCAGATATATTTCAATGTACAAGCATGTTTTTGTAACACTTTCACGTCTTTTATGTTCATGTCAAGTACTCGTACATGAAGAACTTTATTTGTTAGCAATGGGTTGGGATATGGGCTAATAAGGCGTTCATTCCGCTCGTGCAGTAGCACAGATATTTAGAGAGAGCTTTAAGTGAAGACCTGTTGGTGATGAAGGGTCCACTTCTAAAACTGCAAAATTGAGATGAACTGACTTCTATCGCCTCCCCTCTGAGCTGCACGTGTCATCCCAACAGCATCATGTAATGAGAATCGAGAGTTCCAAATAGCAACAATATCACGGTACAAAATGGCACATGGTTGGAGAGTGAACTAGAAAAAGCATCGATCAGCCTGATTCTGAGGAAAATCGTGTGTTGTCTTTCAACTGTCACATTTTTGTTACATTCCCTCTTGGATTAACTATCTTTTGTCCTTCTGCTCATTACATCCTAGTCACTGGGATAATTTACTCACTGCCTGTGTAAAACAGTGTGATAATGCACATCTGCACAGACACGCGCGCACGCGCCTTGCTTACGCAGAGTCATTGCCTGAGGGAGGTGAACGTAGCCAGCAAGAGAGGGATTGAGGCAGAGAAGTAGCATCAGTGCACACACAAAAACAGGCACATGTTAAAAGACAACTGCTCCAGTTTATGCATTCATTTAACACCAATGATGACAACAAACCTTTTCAACCTTCACACACAGACCATCTTCAACAAAATCCAATGAAAACAAATCATCCTATACACTCCTGCCTCAAAGATGCTCATAGGTCATATAAAATATGTTAGCTAACTATGGTACGTTTGTGTGCAGATATATTTACCATGGGATGGAGGGCCCCTGGCCAGACCTGCTGCGTGTCCCTCAGCCTGTCAGAGGTGCCAGGCATCAAGCCACTCACATAAGAGTGCGCACGCCAACGAGTGCATGGGAATCAGCTCACATGAGTCCCCATCTCACACACACCTGACCCACGTCACACTGGAGCAGCATCTCGCCATGCGCAGTGGCTGCTGTGTGTGCCCGTGCACTGGAGATATTGAGAATCCAAGTTTTTGAAGAGAAATGCCTGCAACCCGACAACACAGCACAGCAGCTAAAGAACAGGACCACTGATGAAAACACTGATCACAGCAAAAAGCCCGTCTCTCCTGCGCAACTCTCTCTCTGTCTCTCTCTCCCTCTCTCCCTCTCTCTCACATACACATTCAGGTGGCGCAATCAGCAGGCTCTGCTTGCTTCCCCTCCTGTCACTATGACAACTGGGGCCTGTGAGCATCCTGAATAGTTGGTGGTGAGTCTGAGCAGGAAGCAAAAGTCACACACTCCACAGTTATGATGCCTGCTGACAGATTGTCACTCTTTCTCTCTCTATCTCTCTCTTTCACACACCAGTGAAACAGTTCACAGATGGGAAAATGTCGTCGCCCTCAATACCAACTTCTGTTCTGGCGAAGCGGCACGTCAGTGATCTGAGCTGCCTTCACCATCCCATACCGTCTCTGTATGCTAGAACTCTGTGTTCTGTGCTAACCATCATTAGACACGCCCACACACTGAGGTTAGCAGGTCAGGCACCAAGTGAGGACTTTATGTCAGCGTTAATAAGTCCTCATTTGGAATTTTGGCAGTGTTACTTTGGATTCCCCATCAGCCAGCTGTGATGTTTCTTTAGCACATGCTTTTCCCTTTTTTCTTTTCTACATCATGAAAAGCACCGCCCAATACTCATTTTGTGAAATCGGTTGTTTCAATTTGCTAATTTGTCTGCTACTGTAGCATCAAAGCTGTCACACTATGTCAGAAGCAGAGCACCCCCCCACACCCTCTCCTCGTCTCTTCTCTCCCTGCGTCATCATCAGCGGCTGAGTGCCAGTGAGAGAGAACAGGAGAAAGAGGACAAAAGGCATAAGCAGGACACAAAACCATTGAAAAAAATGCAGAGACTGAGTGACTGCAGATAAGAGATGAAACCAAAAGAACGAGCACACAGACAAAAGATGGCACACAAGCAAGAGCATGCACACATGCTCCATCTAAAATCACCGTTATCAACCCATTACCACGTCTCATTTCGACCCTTTCATGGATGATGATTCATTTTAAAATTGCCCTCTGCTTTTCATTCCCTGAACCAATTTTCAGCAGGAAAACATGAACAAAACGCTATGACTAAATGTAATCCTAATAGCTACGGCAAACCAATGATTATCAGCCAAACTAGCTATGACGCACACCGGAGAGATATTCAGCCCATCAGAGGATCAGAAACAGAACAGAAACAGCATCGAAATATCCAAATGTCTATTAACTCAAGAAAATAGATGGCTGATCGTCCAGTGACACATATTTCACTCTGGACAGAAAGTGTGAGTGAACCGAAAAACAAGGTGCAACACATACACACACAGGTAATGAAGCATGGAGAGCCCAGCCACCGGTGGAGCCAACTGTCTACTCATCACTCTGTTCCACACCATTACAGCGCCACAATGGACACAGGCTGCTGCTGTATCAGGCCTGCGTGCGTGTGGAGTGCCGACCTCCCAGCACTCAAATTATGGCCTCAACACAGGCGCACACATTGTGTCCAAAGAGTCCAGCTACCTGCCACCAACTTAAAACCAAAAATGAGAATGAAAAGAGTCAAAAGAGTCCTAAGAACACGAGACTGTATCCTCTCTGAAATTACAAAGAGCTGACAACCCACTCAAGTTTGTTATGTTATGTCTCTTCTATTTCTGACATTGTCACTGGTTGTGATTATTCTTAACCCTTTATGAGGCCCAGATAGAAATACTAACCCCAGAGAGTTATTGGGGAAAAATACAAGACTTTTTTACTTTTTTTATTGTGACATCGTCTGTCTGTGCTGGCTGAGTGTGTAAAATGAAAAAGAACTAAACGTGTAATACAATACAATACAATACAATACAATACAATACAACAAACAAACAAACATCGATGAAGATACCATGTATTGAACTTTGTCTGTAAAACATTTCCCCAAAAAAATCATAGTCATGTATGAAGCACATTTAAACATTTGAATGAAAAAAATATACAGATAGATAGATAGACAGATAGACAGATAGACAGATAGACAGACAGACAGACAGATAGATAGATAGATAGATAGATAGATAGATAGATAATAGATAGAGATAGATAGATGGATAGATAGATAGATGACCACAGGGGAAGTGCGTTAGCCGTGCTGTGTTTGGATGTGACATTGATGGAATGCAGGCAAACATGTTTTAGCTTCCATTCTCAGTGGTTTTGTTCTTACGGGTCCTCCTGTGCTGTTTCTGTCCAAAATGCTCACATCTTAATGCCATAAACCTGACACCTATTGTGTTTCCCGCCACAGATTAGTAGAGGAGGGATGCAACGGGCAGATGATAGAGGACAAAGAGGGACCACCAGGGAGATATGGTCTGCAGCTCTGATTCACCTGTAGAGAGGCCTGTAGAGGCTCAGGGGGGTCCAGGGGAGGAGGAGGTTTAGGCCCGGGTCACTGCATGCACCTCAGGGTGATGTGACAGAGAACCATGCTGCCATCATGGTGGTGGTGAGTGAAGAATGGAGACCCTGATTACACTTTTGTGATTTACCACCACATGTACAGGTCGATATATAGGAAAGAAAAAAATGATAATTAGACTGTCTAAAGGTAAATGTATTTGAAATAATCTCAGCAAATGCAACAGCCACACCCCCCATAACAAATTGTCAATTAGCAGCCTTTGAGGGGCCTGATTTGTTATGATAGGTCCTGGTGACAGCTGAATGCGCTGGTGAAAGTCGGCCTCTCGCCTTACAGACGACGAGGAGACAGCAGCTGACACACATAATGCAACTTGATGGACCCATTCACAAAAAGAGCTGATGGAGCCAGCTTAATGTTGGTTTGACTTGTCAGGTAGTGATGTATAGATATATGTCACTAAAAAAAGAGAAAAAGGGTTGCACAATAATTATGTCTTCATGCCAGTGTAACAACTAACTAACTAATTAACTAAGAAAATAAGTAAGTAAGTAAGTAAATAAATAAATATTGTGAATTGTAATTTAGATAACTGATGAACTGCAATTACTGAATTACATTTTTATATGTTTAGTTTTCAATGCAAAAATGCAAAGCAATGAAGAAAAGCAATGGACAAAAAAGTTCTGAGTGTGCAAAACCTTAAATGTTTAAAATCAAAATTATGGTATTGTTTTAATACGTTGTAGGACGTCACTAGATCGTGACAGAATGAGAAGGAGCAGGACTTCCCTCCTGAGCTTTCACACAGCTGAGAATACCTGATGCTGCCACGGGTGGCAGCCCACGGCTCCGATATGTGTATGTGATGTGCTGTGTGGTTGGATTAGTGAGGAGTCAGGAGAACAACACAAGACTGTCTTGTGAGTTTTAGACATCAATAGACATTGATACACAGAATCAGCAGAAACTGATACATAAACTAATGTGCAGTGCAGTATTTACATTACATACGCAGATATATTACATTTTGGCATCCACGGTCAAAAACCTGTACATGCTTTGATGCCTTAAGCTGACAAATCGACCAATTCCAGTATTATTAATGGAATTTCATGGTGCTAAAAGCTTGAAAACCAGCTTTGAACTAATGCCAAGTTGTAACCAATGAAATATCCCACAGCTGTTTTATGCCAATGAAAGTATTAGTCTCTTTCTCACACACGCACACGCAAAAATACACACAGATGGAGTTGAGGAGTGACGGCTGTCGTGTGGTGAAAATTTGAGACATTTCATTCTATGTGTTTGCTGGTGCAGGCGGTGTGTTAGGAAGCGAACACAAGTGTTGAGTTCGACATAGCTGCCGGAAGAGAAAGAAGCGTCACATATGTTGAAGAAAAAAGTAATCAAAAGATTGAGGGTTGGAGACAATTCAGAACGAGCAGTTTGTAACAACTGAGCCTTTTGAAGATAAAATATCAAAACTAATCTAAATATCTAATATCTAAAAAAACATGAGTGGTCACAGCTGCCTGTCTGATATTCTAAGTGACATACTCACGCACACAAACTTCTGGCACTTTGAGCTACTGAGTGGTTCTGTCTGTTTGACGGTTCTGAGGAGCAGCACAATAATAATGAAAGTTTACCTTTTTCCTCATCTAAGGAAATTATGCTTTCATCTGCCCCTGTTTGTTTGTTTGCCAGAAAGATTACACAAGAACTGCAGGCACACTGCCTGTGATTTAAGTACACATGGAGAATTATATAGAAGTATTTGGATATATTTACTCAGCTCTTACAGTTATCACAGATTATTTGTCACAAAACAACTGCAAAACAGATTCTTTCCCTCATCTAGTTGGGATGCCTCCTCACATTTTTTTACTGACTTTGTCACTGACCTCTGCCATGTCAGCACAAATCCCTGTGAGCAGGTGTTCACAACATCACACAGGGATAAAGCTCCCACAGTGGAAGCCATACTGTTGTATCGCAACTGGAGGACATGTTTACCATTGCAGAGAGTATAATCATCAATACTGGCCAAAAAGAGATAGACAGAGAGACAGACAGGCAGGAAAGAAGGACAACATAACATCAGAGAACATGACCACAACAGCAGATGATGGAAACACAAAGACACAAAAGTGATTCTCTGGCTAAAACGGTGAGTGCGGCCGTGTGAAATGAATCCTACACAGCTAGAAAATGAGGTTTGTTCTGATGGAATACATCCTGTAGTGTAACTGGTACTCAGAAAAATGACTATACTGATGACTATATGACTCGTAAATGACTATAAGAGCAGCAAGAGGACAAACTCTGACCTGGACGATAAAATGATGGTCACAAAGGTGTAATTCTCTTCACTGAATATCATGAGAAGCAATAAAACAACTGAATATTGCATTTGCAATTCAAAGCCACAACATGGCCTGTTGAACCAAAGTCACCCTAGTTACCCTATGGAGGGAGAAAGGAACACAATAATCTACTTCAAGAACTGGGACACCGCATCAGCAGATATGGCCTGTTAAAATTCCACAAATAACTGCAAAACACCAGCACAGCTTCAGGAGGCCGCACTAAAATAATGTTGTTAAAGGCTACAGTGGGATGAAGGCTCTTACTTCTTCGATAAAGATAAGACAATGCTTTATTGTCCCACAGTGGGGAAATTAGTCGAGTGCAACGCTCAGTCAAAACACACTGTTCATTCAGGTGTAACAGATGACAGGCAGTAGCATTCAGGTAGCCTCTCTGACTATGCAATTACAGTTACAGTCAGACTTGGCATCAGCAGCACCCTCGCTGTCACTGTGGGACCAGTGCGCTTTCACTGGTCCCCTCAGGTTTACCCTCTAAAACCTGTAGGTGCTGACTGTTGTCCAGATTTTGACAGCTTGGAATATATGAGTACATATAGAGAAACTAGATACGAAACATGTCACATTTATATGTCAGATGACTCTCACATGCATGGACACAAGCACAAAAATGTACGTCACAGTCGAGTAAACCTCGGGCCGACTGAATGTGAGGTCTGTTTAATATCACCTTCTGTCGAAGGCGTCTTTACACGGCCCAAGGCTCCGAAACACAAACCTGTGTGAGCTCTTTGTAACGGTGGGATCGGACTTGGGCCCACTGAATGATCAAACGTATCTCATGATCCACTCATGAGCAAACTGCAGCATCATCAAATAGGACATCCATTGGCTACCCTGGGGCTATTAACTGGATCAGCTGATACAGGCAAATGTCATCAAAAAACGTTAAAGTGAGTCTGTTCAGAATAATAAGTATAATAATATCACATTACATCAATAATATTACTTGCCTGTAGAGAGGACTTTATTACAGCCTCATATAAAATCAACAACAATGATAACAATATTAGAGCAAACAGAGCTCTGGTAAAAAAGTATCAGTATCAGCAGATATCCAAATTAAGGTATCGGGATGGGATCAGAAGGGAAAAAATGTGAATCGATGCGTCCCTAATTTCAACACCACAAACTATTGTGCCACCGTGGAAATTCCAGCTAAAAGAAAAGCATACATACACACATACACGCCGTCACAATGTCTGTCCAGAACATATTTCTTCCTCCTAGGTCTGATCATATCTTTTGTCCGATTGCTCACAGACACGTAGACCGACAAGCAGACAGAGACAGGCTGTTCCCAGAACACTGGCCTTTTATAGGTTCTCCTCTCACATTCCCTAATAGGTTCCACTATTATGGGATGAAAATGGAAGCTCTCAACAGGTTGGCTACAGTTTATTTGTCATACAAAAGCTAGTGGGGGATATTATTCATTCTTCCTTCCTTCTTTACCTCATTATTCATTTGAAATGGGGCTGAATCAGTAACAGAGTACATGTGAAACATAAGCACACATAATGAGCTGGGTATTTTTATACACGCAAGCATACAACATATTAAAACAGAGTATTGTTCACAATATTATTTTAAACTCTTATCACTGTTCTCTTAGGTTGCATCATGCTACCTGAATATAGGAGTTCGATCGAGGAAAGACTAAAAACAGTTGGCAATAACAAGAAGCAACAAACAATTCAACAATCAACAACACAGAAGCTCACATTACATTACACAAAGAAGCTAGGAGACCTAAGTTACAAACAATCACAGTAAGTTGTTGTCACCAACCTTCTCCAGTTTTTCAAAATGCTCCCGCAGGAACTTCATAGGACGCTCAGGCTTAGCGATGCAGAGGTTCACAATGCACTCTTTGAGGATCTGCTGGATATTGTGCTTCTGCACAAAAATTTCACAGCCCTTCAAGCTCTCGTCTTCTTCCAGAGTGGAGGAGGAGGTGGCCATCTTATCTTTTATCTCTGTGGCAGTGGGAGAAAACAGGGTGGACCATGAGAGGAGGGGAGGGAAAGAAGAATAAAGAAGGGACTAGAAAAGGGTCGCAGGGGGGAAATAGAAAGGGAGAAGTGGGGGGCTCATACAGTATGCCTGGGAAGGTGACATCCTTCTACCTTGTTGTTTATTTTTTCCTTTGAGGGACATTCTGTTGTAGACTGTAGTCAGATGGTGAAACCCTGAGTAAAATGACATGTCAAACAATATGGGCATTTCTAGTGGAAGTGTACTGATGCCGAATTCTGCAACAAACCTGCTAAACCTCTATTGTCAGTATGATGATATACTATGTATTCTGGTGCTTATAAATCAGCCGAACAGATTTTTGAATTTCTGTTTATACCTGTTTATACTGTCATTAATCTGTGTTACAGATATTTGTTCGTCATGTTTGCACAGCATTTTTGTTTCATTGTCTGGCAGCATTTCTAAATATCAGTATTTGTTGTTGATGAAGAAGGCAACCAAAAGAACAAAGTATGAGGGATACTAACTTGTTAACAATCAAGTGTGAAGAAGTCCTCTATTGGACTATTGTAATCTATTGTCAGTTTACTTACAATGATGAAGATGACAAACGCGCACTATTACTCAGTTTTAAAATGTTATTCTTAGAAGTTAATTGAAGAAGTGGAGCCAAGGCAAATGACGTAAAAGTCTCCTAACTGTCGACAGCTATGACAATGAGTACGAAGCACATAACATGGCAGGATGTGTCATAACAGATCAGGTAGCTAAGCAGGTGAAGCTAACTACTATCACTTCCTCAAATGGAAATCCCGTCCTTATATAATACTGAAGATAAAAACAAATCACGTGACTTCCAGCTATCTCTATCTTATGGGGTTCCATGTACGTTATCGTCCAGACAAACACATTTTCCCTGATATGCAACGAATCTTCGGATGTAAGTGAGCACCTGTTCCAGTGGATTAGCTAACGAAGCTAACGTTAGCCGTGCTAACCTCACAATGACAGCCAAACCACATCAGAGGGGAATTACTGCGACTACCAAGGTGTGCGCGCCCCTAGGGGCCCTGTGTACCCCGACATTTCGTCTCCGTGAAAAACACGGTGTTGCCGTTGCTGTCCCTACCGTTAGTTCTGAAGGATGCTCAATGGGAAAACACCTCGCTGATGGAGGGGGCTGGATGCTGCTGCTGCTCTGTGCTCGCTCTGCGTCAGTGGTGCTGATGACGTCAATCTGTCATCTTCTCAGCCGCAAAGGCGCGCTCTCGAAGCCAACGGCGGCGCGCACGCACAGTCTCATATGCAGGTGAAACCTTTAAAGGAAGACGTCCATTCTAAAACATTTATTTGTTTGAGTGGCTAAGAGCTTGAACTCTGAATTTGAAAACATGCCAGGTAGTGATGTTCAAATGAAGCCGTCAACCAGAATTTAACCATTTCATCAATTTTATCGAAAATAGGTTCGTTCATACAATGCTTCGTCTAGTGGCGAAATTCCAAACCAAAAAAACATCTAAATGATGTAATGAGTGTAATCTTGAGTTTGTGCGCATGATGTATATTGAATTTTCACTCGTACTTCATTGGTCACGTGACTTGTGCGTCAAACAAGCTCTAGCAGTGGTTCAGAGGAAATGCTCTGGGTCCAAAACTTATATCAGTGTCAGATGAATCTCTGGTATTTCAACGCATTCATTCACTGTTTTTCTTCTTCTATTGTTTTATGTTACTTTCTTGACACAGCCTCCACTAAAATGCATTAGATCAACTTTCCAGTTTCTCTCAAATGTTTCACGCAATGATTCCAACCAATTATATTTATTATTTCTTATTCCTTATTATTATTATTATAGCATAGTTGAAAATGTATTTTTTTTGTTATAAAGTGTTTCCACTCTAAATATCTATGTGCATGCCTCACAAAGTATTACTGATTCTAATATTTATTCTGATTCATAAAATAGCATTAAAAGAACACTTCGTGTAAGAAAACTGCGCTTCCATTTGGACTGAATTGGGAACTCTGCCTTCTGAAAAGTTGGTGCTTGTCAATAAAGTTGTAGACATTGAATCGTAAAGCACCCGTTTGTTTGTCGTGCAGGTGTCGGTCGCCATAACGACAGTCAAGATGGCGGCTGGAAACGAGCATGTCGCGGCTGAAGTTTTGAGAGGACTGGGCCGACAGCTAAACTGCCTTAATGAAGACAACAAGGCGACCAGAAAGAGAGCGCTGGAGTCTATCAAGAGAGAGACCGTCGATAAGAAACTGCCCAGCGCCGTTTCACAGGAGCTCTTCTCTGCTCTCCTCAAGCCTCTCCTCAAATGTCTGTCAGATCCGATGGAGAGATGCAGGGAAACCGCGATAGTGATGATAGGAGACTTCATTCGCCGTGTTCCCAACCCGGAGGAGTCGTTGCCTTATTTAATGCCTTGTCTGGCTCAGCGGCTCGGAGAGAAAGAGATCCTGGAGCCGGCGGAGGAGCTTCGGCTAGCGGCTGTGGAGATGCTAACGCTGACGGTGGAGGTTTGCGGGAAGCACTTAGCGCCCTATCTGAACGAAATGATCAATATCCTACAAAGAACCATCGCCGATCCGTTTGCTGACGTCAGGCGAGAGAGCTGTAAATGCACCGTGAACTTTGCAAAGCGTGTGCCAGGTCGGTGAGAGTCTGTTGCTATGTTTCCCGAGCGTGTTTTCCTGTCTGTCCTGTCTGTTTTACTTTTCTAAGACGGGTCCGTTTCTGGGTATGGGCCGACCTGCCTCATCACAAAATCAGAAGTTTAATATATGTACTGAAGCTTCCTTTGTGCTCCAGCAAGCTAGTTGGTTTGAAATCAACAGGAAGACTCGAATCGGCAGCCACTCAGCTCCTTGCAGGCAGGGGCGGGACTTAATTTTGATGGACACCATGTGGCCAACCACATGCGACGAAAGAGTTCATACCCATAAACGTACAGTATAGGTCCATGTTAATACTATTATGCGAAAGAAGGAATGGTGGGACGCTCCCAACAGGGGGTGTAGTGTTACGGACCAGCCAGGTGAACAGAGCGACAGAGAAACGATTTGCCTCTGACAACTATAGACGAGGATCTAAACAAAGTTATCAGGGAGCCTTTTGTTTCATTATGTCGATCAAATATGTGACATAAATGTGCCAAAAACTGATGCAAAGGTCCATGATAAAATGACTTTGACTAGGTTCTCAGAATGTGTTTTATCACAGTCTTGCCGTGTCTCAGCCATGTTTCCTCTTTCTCCTCAGAGCACTTTCACATGCAAGCTGAGAGTCTGGTGAAGCCTCTCATGCAGTCCATTGCTCATCAGCACTCCCGGGTACGAGTGTCTGTCATCCACGCTACTGGGGCGGTCATTCAACATGGCACTGGGAAAAACCTGGATGATGTACTGTCTCACCTGGCACAGAAACTGTTTGATGACTCCCCGCAGGTTCAGTTCATTCATTTGTATCTGGTTGACAAAAGGGAAACCATCTCATTTCTTTCTCCATGTATAGCAGCCCTACATTTGTCTGAGATTAGAAGGATGGTCACGTGAAAACTCGTAGTTTTCTCTGTATTCACTACACCAGTTCTTAACCTTTGTAGGTTGTCATTTCTCACAATCTCTCTGTTGGTCCCTTTTGTTCAGGTGAGAAAGGCTGTGACTGTAGTTGTTGGTGATTGGCTGCTGCACTTGAGAGACAGATATTCTTATTTCCACAAACTCATCCCACTGCTGCTGAGCAACATTAATGATGAGGTTCCTGAAATAAGGTACGATCATTTACCCTTTGGTCCAAAACGTACTTTATGTCCCATGTTGTGTCTGATGATTGTTACGCACTGACTGGCCAGTGCTTTACAGTACTGCAATAAAGCACAATCTTTTGAGGATTATGTCTTAACTGAATCTGTTGTAGATTGATATGAAATGGTAATTTGAGGGCATTATTTGTTTGCTCAGAAAATGGCAGTATAT
Source organism: Aeoliscus strigatus (assembly GCA_901007665.1). Classification (NCBI taxonomy): domain Eukaryota; kingdom Metazoa; phylum Chordata; class Actinopteri; order Syngnathiformes; family Centriscidae; genus Aeoliscus; species Aeoliscus strigatus. Next base: position 43,023 of record CAAKHB010003764.1, read on the forward strand.
TATCACTTATTATTACTGCGTATAAAACTGTGTTGATACTGGTGTCCATTAACAACGTGGATTAAAGTCTTATTTCGATTCTAAGATTTCATAATTCCCCTTACACAGTAAATACAGAAATAAGAAAAGATAAACAACATAAGTACCTTTTTTTAAAGTATTTATCACACTTTTAGAGTTCCAAAGTCATTTATGTTTTAGAAGTTGTTTCCCAAGCTATAAAATTGGAAGTGAATTACACTGTTATAGAATAATAGAGTACAGTTATCTAATTGATTTAATTCTTACTTTTCTAGACAGAAAGAAGGGAAGGGGAAAAGGAGAAAAAAGAAAAAGAAGTCAGAACTTAAAAACATGTATTTTCTTGACCAGCCTTCAGATGTATATAACTGGTTTCTAATTTATTCACTGATTTAATCTATTTTAATTACAAATAGATATGTTAATAATTCACAATGAATGTGTATCTATGAAGGTGTTCCTAATATTTTGCTATTCCTGATTCATAGAAATAGTATAGTGTGACTAATAAATGAGTGACTAATAAAGATGAGAGTATTCTATGAAAAACAATACTGTAAGATAAATAACTTAAAATATAATTTGTGAAGTACAGCGCATAAGCGGCAGAAAATGAATGAATGAATGAATGAAGTACAGCACACATTGTGTGTGTGCAGACTCCAAACAGCTGAGCTCTGGAGACAGGTCGGTGCCCAGTGGGAGAAGGAGAACGAGGACGACATCAAGGATAAGATGGATTTTCTCATCACCCCCCCTCCTCTCTACCCACCAGGAGGTCAGTCACTGCACCAGATACTTTTTACGTTTTACTGATTCTGTTGGCCAAAATGTAACGAAGAAATTTGAGCAATGACTATATCCACAGGCCGAATAGGATAGGAAAAGGAAATTTAGAAATAAGAAGTGTTTCACTTTGAAGGAAAGGCTACAAATTTTTCTTTTTGTCAAACATTTCACAGCTGATGTCCTATAGATAATGTGTAAATATTTCTTCCTACACAAAGGTTATTTGTGGAACTAAAATAGTATGAACAAACATTTCCAGCTCCAATGAGCTCGTTTATTTTTTTATATGAATGTAAAACGAAACCCAACATGTTTCTGCATTAAATCATTTCTCTGTATTAAAGCTGTCAGCGGTTATAACATACAGAAAAATAGCATAGTTTTAAGTGCAGGCCCTTGCTCGGTCTGCCTCGTGGCCTCTGGGGGGCTGTCAACCTGAACATGGTCCCCTCAGCTTGCCTGAAGGGCCACATTAAATGTGTGCGTGTGTGTGTGTTTGTGTGGTTAAAAGCACTTGTTCTACTGCTACACATGTGACAGACCCCTGTCTGAGGTCAGGAAAGGAAACGACCCTTTCTGTCCTTCTATACCTTTTTCCTTCTTGCCATCATAAATCTGCTGGGCCTCCCAGTGTGAAGAGGTCACTGTCAAACACAGAGACAACCAGAAAAGGGCTTGTTTTGTCTTGTCCGGGTGTGTTTCTCTGATTTATCTCTGCCTTCCTTTAGCGCTCTCTTACTCTCTCATTAGTGTATGTAGTGTAGGAGCAAAATAAGGGGTAAGAGAGTGATTTTAAACTGTAAGTGGTTATCTATTACATGCTCGGACATGTCCAGTTTGTAAATTAATATTACAGGTCTTCTATTGAATTGAGTTTGAGTTTTCACATGTTTAATCCTCCAGTGGAGCGTCCAGGCCTTGGCTGTAGAGAGCTGGTGGTGAGGAACCTGAGCAAGCTGGTGCCGGCCATCACCCACGAAGTGACTGACTGGCTGGTCTCCACACGAGTCCGAATCTCCCAGTTGCTCTCGGTGCTACTGCTCCACGCAGAGGACCACTGCACCCAGCACCTCCAGCCTCTCCTGGCCGTCCTCTATCGTGGCTGCACTGACTCGGAGAGAGCTGTGGTCAACAACGTGAGTCCTAGAAAGCCATTTAGTAAGCATGTAGTAAGTCTTCACCTTTTCAACAGCATGAAAGGAATTGTCGGATGATATTTCACTTATCCACCACAGTGGAATAATTCCAGGACACATCTGCAGAGCTGTGAGTCAGCGCCTCTGTCACATGCGAGTCGATCCACTGTCCTCATTTAGATCGGGCTCAAGGACTTGGGATGCACCTGTTTACATAAAAGGGTTCAGTGGATCTTTGATGTGTGGAGGGTTTAAAAAAAAAGACTTCCTGTCACCGTGTTTCTTCCTCCCTCATCCCTCATCTCCTCTCTCTCTCCTCTGTGTCTGTTCCAACAACCAGTGCCTGGCTGCTGCCAAGCTGCTGGGGACCTTCGTCTCCCCGGCCGTCTTCCTCAAGCTGCAGCTGGATCATGTGACCGCCCCCTCTTCACCCTCCCACCCCTGGGCCCCCCTCCTTGTGCTGTCAGCAGTGCTGGGAGGCTGCTCAGGACCGCTGCTTCAACCGCATCTCCAGCACATCGCAGACACTCTGGCCCAGCCTGACGTCTGCCAGGAATATCAGCAGGTGAGAGTGACGCCTCTGACCTGACAAGTCAATTTTCCTCCACCAACCCTTTTTTCCCCCTTTTCCGATCTTAGATAAGATAAGATACATGATAACATAAGATACAATAAGACTTTATCTTCCCACATTGGTGAACTGAACAGCATTACAGCAGCAAAGTCACAAACACAGTAGTACATATAAATAGCAAACATGCAATATTTACACGTTTAACAAAACCTGAGTTGACATGAAATACACAATATATACACAAGGAATATTAACGTTAGTCCCACCATAGACAGACTGTATAGATGTCACCACCTTTCCCTGATCTTTATTCACCAGCTGCTGCACTTCCTCTCTTGCAAGGTGTCATTGAAGGTCACTTCCAACTCTGTGTACTTTAGTTTAGCACTCTTATTTTTGGCTGCGTGCACTGTTTATGTCTAACCTAATTTGTCTCCTTATGGAAATCTGTTTTGTGATAAGATACCACATCTCTCTCTCTCTCTCTCTCTCTCTCTCTCTCTCTCTCTCTCTCTCTCTCAAAGGGCTTCGTTAAAATGTCTCTTTTGAATAGCGACACTGTGCACAGTGAGTTCAGTGGGTTTGCTGTTGAGTAACTCTGCAAAATGCCTGCCTGGCTAAAGTGACAGTCCCGCCACATGGTGTTTTTCAAAATCTTGCATTTCAAGTCTGTGATCATGATGTCGTCTGTTCACACGCGACTGTGAAATCTGCTTCCACAGCATTCAATTTTTTTTTCAACTTTGCAGAAAAAGTGAGTGTCGTTGGACTGTCTCTTAAAATAACAGTCTACCACTGGAAAAATCACATGAAATCCGGAGCAGACGCTTCCCCACTTCCTTTCCTCTTGCACCAAATATGTTTCCCTTTCACAAACAAAGTAACTGTATTTTGGCAGTGGCAGGCTATTTCTGATCCTGCCGCACGACTGGCTCACCTCTACCCATCACCCCAGCAGAGGTCTGCAAGAATTTCCTCCCTCCAATAGTAACAACACAAAACCACTAATTTCACGTGACCCCTACATGGTTGCACTGACCCCTCTGAAAACACAAGGCTGTACACACCCATTGTTATTTTTTTTTTGTTTTGTTTTTTTTCCAACCCCTCTGTATGTTGTCGACACCACGCGCAATTTCAGTCACCTTCATTCTTATCGCCCCTTTTTTTCTTCTCTCACAAGCCATAAAGAGAATCCCTAAAATGTCTAAGCCCATCTGGTCAAGGCAAATGATAAATGAGGACTCAAAGTTGACCCGTCCTCTGTCGGGGTCAAGCAGAGAGAAAACTAACAGGACGGGATGGTCACAAGTTGTGGCACAGATGGACGGAGACCCCTGCTTCCTCTCTGTCTTTGTCTCCATCCATCGCCCTCTGTCGTTCTCTCGGCTTGCATGTGTGCAGTGGGGTGACTCCAGCCTGACAAAGCAAACTGAAAAAACTTACCAAGAATATTTGATTTATTTCCAGTCAAAATGTCTCATTTCTAGCGATGAAAATCTCTTTACACTTAAGACATATCACCTGAAATAGAAACTTGTTTTTAGACATTTTTCACTTGTCTAAAAACAAATTTCAAGCACCTGGATCAAAAATGTTTTGCTCGCACTAAGAAACACTTTCTCCACTGGCAGGTTTTTCTATTGTTACAAATTACAAATTTGCTTGAAACAAGTGATTTCAGGTGATGTGTCTTAGTTTAAGTTTAAAGATATTCTTTAACTCCAAATTAGACATTTTGATTAGAAATAAGACAAATATTCTTGCTAAGATTTTGACTTTTTGCAATGCACCTGCAGCTTTCAGGGTTCACTGAGAGCCAGATCACCCCATCGCTGTAAATAACCCCGCTGGAGCGAGGAGCACCTGCATCCAGCTCCCCCGCTTCTCCTCCTGAGTGACCCACGGTCCTACACGTTTATCTGTTACACGTAGTCCAAAGTGCTTATGAACAGAGAACCAATGATATATTTCATATTTTAACGATCCACCACTTGTGGAAAAAAAAGACATGGGAAAATATACTGCTTTACTTTAAATGCTCTTTAAGGCATTTGAGGAACTTAAAAATATGTGAACTTGGTTCCAAACATGGGGTTTGACTTGGACAGAATCAAGCATGTTAAGAAATAAAATATAAATAATCTTCAAAGTGAACAAGGGGCAGAGGGAAGCATGAGGCTCTGTGGGGAGTTTGAGGAACAAGCCGAACAAGATTGGGGAGCTGATATATGATGCTTCTGCACGACTTAACCTCGCCGCCTCTTTCAAGTCCCTGTTTTCTTTCTTTTATTTTCGTGGGGAGGTTGGAGGCTGCTTACAGAAATAAATGGCAGATGCTCAGGGGGAAAAAATGGAAAGAAATATTGGTCATAAATTGAAGATGGTGTTAAGGGTTTGAGGTCAAATCAAAGGCGAGCGAATGGTTGGAGAAGCCACCATGTTCTTGATCGGGTGTTTGCTTCTCAATCGCATATGGCTTTCCTTTTAAAGTGCTGTTCTACAGCGGATTAACAAACCCCCAAAAGCACACACATTGTCGTGTGAGGGTGTTCTTGTGTTGTGGGTTGCCATGGTGATGGACCATCACACGAGAGCTGCAGGCCTAGAATAAATGGGCCAAGATGGTGAAAGAAGAACGTTCTAAAGAGCGGCCTAACAATGGATTAAAAGGCATATTTACGGCCATGTTTGGACACTTTTGATGACCAATGCCCAAGAAAGGAGTATTGTGTTGTTTTATCTCATCACAGCTTTCAGAATTCTGCTGACTGGACACATAAATCCGCATGTCTCCTGCGTTCCTTCATGCCCTACTACGTCATGAATGATAGCTGCATACCGCTCGATGGCTCTTTGAGCGACAGACGAACAGAGGCGAAGAAAAGCCGGGTAGCAGCTGACTGCGAGGGGTCGACAAGGCTGCTGTTTGTTGTCCTGTTGCTATAACATCAGCAGTCGTGAGGGGAGGTGGCTCTATCTTAGGAATCCTTGCCTGGTACGGCTCCTCAGAGCGGCGGCATGTGTAATTGATGTATCCAGTGGTGGACAAGTGTGCACACACTCTAATGAGGACCTGCAGCTTGCCAAGGCCAATGAAACCAGGTGTATCTCGCCCGGCTCCAGGTGTCCACCTAGTCATTACCTAGCTGCACCACTTTTTCCGCTCTCTCTCTTTTGCTCTCTCGGCCAGCCTTAATGGTTGTTTTCTGGGCACATATAATATGCACGTCTGCGTGTCAGCTAATGTATCTCTCGCCATTTGTCACAAGTTCCCTGGAGGTTTGGTTCTACCTGTGCAGGCAGGGAACTTCCCCATTAATACATTTATTACACACCTCAGTCCGTCTCTGGGAAAGATGTTTACACACTTGGCCTGAAGATGCATTAAAAAAAAAAGCTTGTTCCCCTGTGTGTGCTCTTGAATACCTGGCGTTCACTCTCCGCCAGCGAACAGCCGCCTGTGTTTCTTGCAACTACCTTTTTAATGCAGAGAATCTCTATTTGCTCAGACTAGTTTTCCTTCCAGTTCAATACCAAGCTCTGATTTTCTATAGCAGCTCAAATTCAGTGCACCTCCTACTGATGGCTCTCTGCATTGTCCAATAAGTGATGTATTAGTGCAGTGTTTTTCAAATTGTCTCAGATCAAGGACCACTTATAGCCCCCCCAAAAAGCTTATGGACACCAAGCTTAATAACCATTGAACAGCAGCCCAGACACCGAACTGATGAATCATGAATTCGCATCATTCATGTCACAACTCACTGAACCATCTCACCGTTGCACCTTCTCCTATCGTAATGGGCAAAGGTTCTTTTCAATGTACTGAATCATCTGAATCTTCCACCCATCTCTAAATCACCATACAGTCAAACACCTTGAGGTTTCTCTCTCGCTCTCTTTCACTCTAACACACACTCTTAAACACAGTCCCCCCACCCGAGCCATTTGGCCCCTAATGACAGGTCCGGGGAAAACAGGAAAAAGGTTGTGATCCCAATGATAGCATGGAAATTATCCTGCACAAAGGTCATTTACCTCAATGCTAGCTGACAAGTGGTAGCTATCACACAGACACACACACACACACTGACAGAAAGTTCTCTGTTACTGTATTTCAACCATCATCATATTGTTTGTGCAAAATAGAGAGGCTGAACTGATGTTGCTTTGTCAAAAAAGTGTCATTCACACTTAAAGTTGCTGATAATAGATAAGAAATCAGATGAGACGAGCAAGTGAACAAGAAGAACCAGGCAGAAAGAAGGGATGAGGGAATAACGGTGACGAATAGGAGCTGTCGTTCAGTTCTTCTTCTGGTTCCAGGTTGTGTACCTGGAGCAGCTGCTGGCCTGCGTGGACGTGCTGCTGCACCAGTGTGAGTCGGACTGCGGCTCCGTCAGCCTGCAGCTGCTGCAGGTGCTGGTCTCAGTCCAGAGTCTCTCCACGGAGCCACAGCTCAGCCAAAAGGTGAGAAAATCCACCATGGACATTTATTAGCAACGTACACGGGTTTTATGAAGCAACGGAGCTATTTCAGGAATGTGAGCATGTGTACACGTTCAAAGTGGGCACGACCAACGGTATAATTATCCACTTCGCCACAGGAGCTGAAATTGCACCTTTGGAGTAGAACTTTAAATCCATTCCTGGGTGAAAGGAGGTGAGTGAACGGAGGAGGAAGAGACAGACAAACAGGCAAACTGGGAAAGAAAGAGATGATGTGTGTTTTTTAGCAGAAGTGTGTCATCAGCCTGGCTCCTTAACGCGTCCTTACATCACAATCATTCATGTCGCAGCCAGCTTCCAACCACAAAGGGACAGACAGTGAAACAACAGCAGCAGTACGTCGGGGCCAGTGTGTTATTGTCTCATCGCTGCAGGAGGTTAACGACAGGGACAGAAAACGGGAAAGGACTGGCACCGAGGCATGTGAGACACCACGCAGGTCAGGGAGGGTGTGTTTGTGTTTACAGTCTACATCTGCCATGATCAGATGTTGAAGAAGAGACTGGGATAGTGAGGGTGGAATGGATTA
>CAAKHB010003764.1:78658-112852 GCA_901007665.1 Aeoliscus strigatus
ACACACACATACAGGTTAGAACATGTTATACTACTTTTTTTACACTAGCTGGCTTACCCATCCACCTCCGCAATACTGTTTAATCTTTTCCATCATCATTTCGTTGTTGTTTCAACCTTGTTTTATGTTTTTTATTCCCTACCTCGCAGACGGTGCAGTGCCAGCGGGTCTCCACGTGGTGCTTGCACTCATTACAAGTGTACACAAAGCGGTCCTGGCCCTGGTTGTGCAGCTCCACCAACATGCACATGGTGCTCCATTTGCATCTTCTCAGAGAGCTGAACTCCCAGTGCTTGTCACGCGCCAGAGTCAGGAAGGCGTCACGGCCATCCATCAGGTCACAGGTCAGCAGAGGGTCGGGGTCCATAATGGGTGGCAGGGTGTTTATGACCGGCCCGGAATGAAAGTGGATCACAAAAAACACCTAGAAGAGGAGAGACACTTTCAAGTCCAGTCCAGAACAAAGATTCAAGCACAAGATCTTGCAACATGCAGAAACGTTCAAACTCAACTCTCAGCAAATGTCCGAGATACACACTCTGGCATTACTCTTCATGATTTTTTAGTGCAGCATTTCAAACTAATGTTGCGACGACACGGTTGCGCTTCAAAAGGATTTATCAGCGCGTCCTTCTTCGTTAGCATGTCTGTGGCTGTGATGTCACACAGCCACAGACACGCCCCATGTGGGCACCCGTTGTCAGCTCGCAGCTGATAAGTCAGAACGGCAGCAACGGTATGCAGCAATTATCAGAGATCGAACAGGTAGAATCCTCTGCAACATCTAACACCGACCACCAACAAGGAGCAACAAGACCGCTCAGACCGCTGCAACCGTTCCGTTGTGCCTGGAGTCTTCAGTATGGACTAGACTTTAAGCTTAGTCCATCTCTTGTCTGTGTCTCTCACAGACAGTGTCTCCTTGTTATCAGATGACTATTTCAACCTCAAGCAAAAAAGTACTACAAACGAGTACTACATTCTAATACAATTACTGTCAATCACCATCGTTTGCGAGAACAGACACAATGAAGACCTGAATGGATGAAAGTCCATAAAGTCACCTCCTTATGCTTCTCCATCGTGGCATAGAGCTTCTGGGACAGATCGTTGGCTACATTCGGCATCCCAGGTTTTTTCTTATTGGCTCGGCTGACGCTGCTTTTGTTTTTGTTGGTTTTCTTGTTGTTCTTCTTTTTGGCGTTCTTGCTGTCAGCCTGGGCTCCCTTGAAAGAGATGAACATGAACATTTAGAGAGACTGCACATCAGGCAAGATGAGATTATGCAATTAAACTGAGTGGTTATACAATGCCTGAGTGGCTGCTGAAAGCTTTCACATGATGAGGCCTCGACGATGATAAAATCCGAGGTGTGTGTGTGTGTTGGTGGGACCTTGAGTGTTCCTTTTATTAAACCCATTTCAAAATGCTCCATCTGCCAATCAATCAAACTCACCTCTGTTGTCTCAGAGGAGGCGGTGTTTTCCTCCTTCTTCCGCTCCTCCTCTTCTTGCTCCAGCTCTTTGATGCTCTCTTCAAGGACATTCGGCCAGAAGTCGCCCTCAAAGTATGGCAGCTCGTACGCACTGGTCAGCCGGTCTTCTGTCGCTTGCTTGAAGATGTCCTGAACACACACATACAAGCCTTTCATCATTAGTGGACTCCAGTCCTCCAAGATCTTATCAAAACAATTAGGAAAAAAGTGTCAAAGTTCTATGGAAGCCTTGAGTAAATATGTAGGTCAGAACTGTTTTAATCTAAATGAAACATGTGATGAGTCAATAGTTCCAATGAACTATGATCAGATGCAGAGAATCCACAGACACTCGCTGTTTATTGACCTTATAATCATGGATGATCCTCTCTGCAAAGGCCTTGTCCAGCATCTTCCTGTACCACTCTTGGAGCCTCTTCGGCTTTGGGATCTTCTGATCAGGAGGATGGCAGTGGAAGATGTAGTCATCTCCTTCACTGGGTGGGCAGGCCCAGATGTGACCCATCACATACCTGTGCAAGACATGTTAGTGTCATTTAGCAGGGGCAAGAAGAATACACGGTTTGAAAGAACACTGTGCAGAATGTCTGAGTAGTTTAAGGTTACACACCCCAGCTTCCTCACATACTCCAGGTAGCCTATTAAGATCTCGTGGTACACTGCAGTCCTCAGCAAACGTGGTTTGAAGAAGTGAATACTGTCGAGGTATGAGATGTAAACCCGTCTGCAAGACAGAGATTGAGATTGATATTAAACCAAACACCTGGCTGAAACATTTACCACTAGGTGGTGCACATGTCTCAAATGCTCGGTGTGCCACCCCTCCAGTCCACTTGGTGGCAGAACCTCTGGTTTGCAAACAGTCATCAAGATGCAGCAAAGTGTGGGATATCTACATTTTGTGGACCACTGCAGTCAAGGGCTTCAGATCCAAAATGTGGTACAACATGCTGGTGCAGTTTAAGCCTTTAAAATCTGTGTTCCAGCACACAGCTGCAGCTTATGGAATTGTCCTAATTTGTTCATGTTGACGGGAAATATCTACTCAAACATCAGCTGCCACACAGTGGAAACAAAGTAAGAACTTTCACAGTAAAATCAAAACTAAAGTGACGACAGCTCTTGTGTGTTATTAATCAATTTATCTATAGAAGATGGACTAAAGGCCGTGCAGTGACAGCAGGCACAGGTTTGCACACGTGGGCTTCCACTGAGTCAAAGAAGAAGGAACACTTTCAGAGCTTGTCCACCAAGCTGGATAAGAAAACCCAGAAAAGCCATTCAACTGTGATTAGTGTGTTCCATTTTGTTCACCTGGTGTTTGGAAAGGGGCAATCTGAGCCGTACTCCTGGACATGCATGCCGAAGAAACAAACATCCACGCCGTCTATTTCCTCAAATGCAAAAAGTGCTTTGGTTCTGTAGGGGAAACTCTCCACCATCTCGCCCGAGTCCACAAACCTGTTCAGAGACGAGGACCAGTCAGGTTCAGATTGCTGTACACATTGATGCCCTTACCGATTTATCTGAAAACACAGTGACCGTGGGAGAGGATCTTACCTAGACTTCATGCCAGGCTTCACCTCCACCGTTTTGTCAGAGCTGGCAACCACTCGCACAAACACCTCACCAGCCTCTGGGTGGTTCTGTCTCTTCAAGTACTTATTCACTCTGTCCTCAATGTATGTCCCCAGCCTCGTCGACTGCAACCCTTTACACACACACACACACACACACACACACACACACACACACACACATTTCATTCGGCTGAGAATCAGTGGGGGTTTTAACTTTTAAAGGACAACAAAAGCTCATCAGTAAATGCCACATTCATGTTTGTATCTGTGTCACTTACTTTTGGCTGAAAACTTGTTCTCCTTTCTTGTTTTGCCAGACTTCTTCAGACAGTTGTCACAGATAAAGCTAAAGGTAGAAACATGATATGTCACACCGCATCACCAACATACAATAACTAGAACTAGAGCATCGCCAAATGTGGGACAGATGGCTGAGCAGGCGGCAGTCGTGGGGACACATACCCTGACGGCCAGATGACGTCATAGTGGAGCACACAGATCTGATGCATCTTCCGTCCACAATCTTTACATTCAATGAACCTGAAACAAGTCATGTATGTTTGTGTGCTTGTCCTGATTCAGCAAACATCTGTCATCACACTGAAGAGCTGACAGTACTCACGGCTCAGGGTCCAACATGTCATTCTTCTTCTTCTCAAACTGCTCTTTAGATATCATGCTGCACCAAAAAGGAGGAAAGCAGACAAACACGTTCAAACAGGTCAGTGTCTGAAAACAAACCATTTCCATTCTAACGTGAGCGTTTGGTCCACCTTGGCCTCGTCACTTACGTCTGCGACTGCGCTGGGTCGTCGCCCAGGGTCACACTGTTGCCCTGGATCTCATTGAAGCACTTCTCACAGAAATGATACCTGTCGGCGAAAAGGCCACATTATGGGTGAACTGCAGCCAGCACACACAGGAGCAGCACAGGCAGAAGAATGCAGAATGAAGTCAGCACAGGACAACAACCGAGGACGCAGCATGAGCAGCCACATACACACACCCTGTGTTATGAAGGTCATCATCAATCGGCTGTATGTAGACGTCACTACAACTGCATGTTGGAATTCAAGAACTCTCCCTCACGATGAGAACATAACAAATGCCAGATGCATCATGGAGAATAAATGATGTCAGGGAGACAGAGATGATGGAAATACACAAGTCCACGTCTTTCAGGACAAAAATGAACATTCTGAAGCTGGATTTATGCTTCTGCATTGACCTGACGTGGACCCTATGCCATAGCCTACACAGGCGCCCTACGCCATCGTGGACGTCCATACTGCGTACTACGTTTCAGTGTTCCCGGGATTTTTCTTTGTCCGGTCCCAGCAATAGTGACTTAAAGTGAGCGGATCGTGGTACTACAGTAACTGCAACCAGATACAAGGTCATTTTCTGCTCTCAAATCAGTTTGGACAGTTGTATTTTCTCAGCAAGCATGGAACTGCCACGGTAAGAGCTGGGAAAGTCATGTCACACAGTCCAATCAGTTGTTGCCATCTTGGGCACTTGCCATGGGAGGTCCGTATAGCACCAATGCATAGCTACATTTCTGAAGAAGTCAGGTCAAGCTATGCATAAATTCTGTGCTTTACTGTGATCAGTTACAACAAAGTCCACATTTAATCCTCATTTTCATAATGAGCTCTCATCAAAACTGACTTTTTTTGTCCAAAGTCTTCAATAGTGCCACTTCATTTAATAGTGGGTTGTTTGAATGGTGCATCTCTACTCATAGTGAAGTGCAGTAATAGATGCTGGACAGCAGGGGGCACTTTGGTGCCCGTTTTGGGGCACAAAAGGTGGACAAGCAATGACTGACCTGCCTGGCCACAATATGAAGTCAATCACGCCCTCACACCACCTTTCCACTATCTGTAGTCTTGTACAGAGTCAGCACGCAGGTTTACCTGTTCTGGTAGCTGTAGTAGGTGCCATCCCTGGAGATGGTACACAATTGTTTGCCATAGCAACACAATGTCTGGGGTGAGAACTCATACTGTGGAAACACCAGAGGAACATTACTGATTCTGGTAGGCGATGGTTGCAGAAACAAGAATTACCAACTGAAAAGTAAACTTATCGAACGAGTAGCTTATAGATGTCTCACCTTTCTGCCGCAGCAGTAGCCCAGAACCTGCATGACGGGATCAATCTCCGCCTCAAACACTTCTGCCAGTTTGGTGCAGTACTTGTACACACGAGATGTTTTGCGGTTGTACAGCCAGGCGTTGTTGAACATGAGCCACACGTCGTCCACGTACTGCCATGGCTCTTGGTATTGACCCGTGTCCAGTTTGCGCTTGATGGTTGACAAATCGATGGGGTTCTTCACAATGTCAAAGTAGTCCTGCGAGCAGGAGAGAGAGGTGTTTGTACCAATGCTCAACAGTGGCCCTGTGCATCTTGTGACTCTGGAATTCTGGACACTCACAGGGATGCCCAGGAGCGTGGGGTTGACAGGTTGTCTGAAGGGAAGAGACTCTGGGTCTTGTCTGTAGAGAGCCTCAAGTGTTGGCATGAGGGCTTGTCGGAGCTCCTCTGGCTTGAAAACTAAGCAGACAGCAAACGGATTAATGAACAGTTGCCATGTTTACAACAAAAAGTGATTTGAATTACTGGTAAAGGTGCATAAAGAAAGATGGATCCTGTGGGTTTCCGTTAAAAGTACAGCCTTTGATGAAAACTACAAAGTTAGAGTTTTCTGGGCCATACAAGCTGACACTCCCACAAGTGGCCATGGTGCAGAAATTGTGCAGGTTGAGCAACGAGACACTTTAGTGTATGCCTAGGGGGCAAATGGGACCCGTGTCCCCATACTCCCTCCACCCGGTGTATACCAGGACTATATCAACCAAAAGGGGTGGAGGTGTCCCTCCATCCTCCTACAGGCGGTCGTGGATGTTCGGTACCAGATCAGGGACGTCTCCGTTGGAGCACCCGGCAGTGTGCACATCCCAACTTGTACAGGCACCAAGTACACTACGTCAGAATTAATTCAAACAGAACTGTTTCCACCCCCATTCAGGAATCAACATTTTTTTCAAATCTACCAAAAAATGTCATTAGCGAGAGCATTTTAGATTGTATGAATCAGGGGATATTAGTTTGAATTCTGATGTTTCCATTACTTCTAGATGCACATCTAAAGAGGCTGATGGAATGTTCCATTTCCTGTGTCATATTTGGGTGATACCAGCTCACAGTATGTTTTGCACAGCATCACCTTTACACATACTGATTTTGAAAAACAGACATCACCCTTCATTTGTGACCTTCGTTTCCACACAGAGACTTTGCCTCTGAAAACGAATCTTTATAAAAACTCTGTTTGCACGTCTGCATGTAACCTGACAGTTTAAGCAGCCAATGTCACATTGTGTGTCACAACATGCACCTGAGCCAAAACGTGGCTAACGTGGGCTGGCGCCACCTACAGGTTCACCATGCTCTTGACAACATATATACACAAAAACGAAAACAGAGTGTCAAATGTACATGTATGAAAAAAGACGGCCACATGTAAACATAGTATAAATCAGTGTCCTCACTTTTTTTGCGGTTCTGAGTGCCAGAGGTGCCCGACGTGCCATTGGCTCCACTTTCATCCTCTTCTTTGGGTTCTGCCTTCATCTCCGGCTTCTTCTCCTCAGTCTCCATTGGTTCCTGCTTTGGCTCTGCAGCATCTGGCTCCTCCTTCTTCACCAGCAGAGGTTTGGTGTCGTCATCCTGCTACAATAGTCAGGTAAACACTGGGTATTTAGTACATTTATCTGGACAAAGAAGCAGAAAAAAACATCTTGATAATCAGCATCAACCTTCAATACCTCCTGTTTTACACCTGCTTGCTTCTTCCCGTAACTGCTGTCGTCTGCTTCATCTTTTACTTCAGGTTTAACTTCAGTGGCACTCGTGTCGGGCAGGGCCTGCTGAGAGTTCAGCTCAGCCACAGAACCTGGGGTGGGAACTCTGTTATCTATGCTCGCTGCTGCTTGGGAGAGCTGAAAGAGAGGCGAAGGACACATTGTGACTACCAGTTGTGATTATTTTTGAGGTGAGACAAAACTTAGACTTAACATGTTAAGGCTCATTCATGTTTCTAAGTCAAACTGACGAGGACCCGACGCGGAGGCCCAACACCGTCATGAGTGTTTATACTTCTGTGTCTGTCTGTCTTGTAGCTTCACGTTGAATCTCACGGTCAAGTTTTGTTTTTTTTCCGGTTATCTGTGTTTTTCTTTGTTTACTTCAAGCGATAGCAACTGAAAGTGACCGGATCTTGTTACTTCAGTAACTCCAACAAGATCTGCATCATTTCCTGCTCACTTTTTTGGTCAAAATCACCCACATATGCACCCCCCGCTGCTTTGTCCAGCATGGACATAAGCAAGAACGCTACAGCTTGAACTCTTGAGTCTCACCGGTGTGCTGGGGTGCTGCGCCTGCACTGAGGTGGGCTGCTGCATTTGGCTTGGGGGTTCAGGGTGGGGTTGGAGAGGCGTGAGAGGCTGAGAAGGATCGGGAGGCGTGCTCATAGCTGAGGGGGGGCCAGGGAGACTACCGGGTATGTGTGTTGGGGTGGAGGAGGGCCCGCCTGCGGAGACAGGGGTGGGGGGCTGTGGCGGCACCTGGGCCTGTGTGGGAGTGTGGTGTTGCTGCAGTTGCTGCTGTTGAGGCTGAAGGCTGGCAGAGGCATTGGGTGGAGGGGTGGCGCCCAAGGAGGGCTGGGCTGCAGGGCCACAGGGCAACTGGGAACTGAGGGAGCCCAGTGCATTCAAGGGGAGGGCAGAGTTTGGCGGTTGCTGGAACAAAGACGGATGCAACGTTAGCATACAAAAGCACATGCTTATTATCATGCCTTTTCCTCATTACCGTTCCAATATGACTGGTACTCGTTTTGGTTCCTCCTCTAGAAAGCTGAGCTGATACCACAATGGGACAGATTACTGGCCTCTGATTGGTCAGAGAGAGATGGACGTCCCAAGCACTACTGTCCATCTACTGGCATATTTACTGATGATAGCAATACAGACTTTATTCCTTGTCTCATGTGCATTAAACATGGCTGCATTAAAAATATACCGTGGTCCGTCTACAAAGTTCATTCATCTGTGACTTTGAGAGAGAATGAGAATGTTGACAGAGAGCTGGAGGCAGCGACCCACAGCGTGGAAGTCAAGAGAGTTTCAACTCTGCATCCTGCTCCGTCTCTCTTCTTTGCTTTGTCTCTGACAAGACTCCACCCGACTGAGCAGCACATTCACCATCTCCTTCATGTCCTACATTGTTTATGTTTGAGTATAAAACAACATTACAGCAGTTTTGCGCAACTGTTTCTGTGACGTCAGCACTCACATCAAGGAGGTACTGACTTGTAATGTAAAACGTTGTGACAGGACCCAAACAAAGAGTGGCAAAAGCCACTGTGCAGAGAAGGGCGGGGTGCAGTGCCTACTACTACTACTACTACTACTACTACTACTACAAACCCACCAAAAACATCTGCAATCTCCTCACCTGCGTGACAGCGGCTTGTGTTATAGTCTGCCCTACGCCGACATTCACATTCATGGTTCCACCAGCTGCTGCAGGGAACTGGCTCTGCGGCAGGAATTGGCTCTGATTGGCTGGTTGAGCAGCCATGCTATTTGCATGGTTACCCATCATTCCTTGAGTCTGAGGCATCCTTGAAGGGGACATGCCCATCTAGAAAAAGGAAGGCGAGAACAAACCAATAAAAACAGCGACCAGAGGTGGCGTCTGTCTGCCAAGAAAAATAAACTGTGTGAATGGAATGTAGTTTACAGGAGTATGACTACTACATCAGCATTGTAGCGTGAGTATGAAAATAAACAATGCTAAGTCAAACGTGACACACTGCTGCGGCCAAAGCAATGTTCTAAGCGTTGTCACGGTTTTATTAAAGATCAGGGGCCTGATTCACAATACCTTCTTAAGAAAAAAAAATCTACGCAAGTGTAATTTTTTCCTAACTTAAGACTTAAGTATAAAAAAGTCATATTCTCCATTGAACTTCTGAAGGATTTTCTCAACTTTCTTTGTAAGTTTCTTCTCAAGACTTAAGCACAAATTTGAGAACTTTGTTTTCCAGAATACTTTTTTTGGACATCAACCTTGTCTTGTCATACCTGCAGTGAAAAAGTAGAAGCAAACAGCCTCAAATATCAGATTATTTCAAACAAATTCTACATGTTTTGACAGGTAGGTCATAGTTTAAACTCCTCGTAGAGTCCCCTACACCTACCATTCACTTTTATTTTGTGTTATTTGGTGTAGGAGCCTCTTCATGTCTGTTAATAGAAGCTAGCAGATTTAACAGTTAGTATTAGCTAAATGTTGTCATTTTACATTATCAGTTGCTACTGTCTCATTTTAAGAAGTTTGTAAGTAGGAAAGTGTCAGTGTGTCACTGTGACAGTGTCTCAGTGTCTGCGGATCCATGTGAAAATTGTTCAGCGAAATATGGTTTTAAAGGACAAACTGTAGAGCTCAAGGAAATCTACTAAAGGATTAAAAAAAGAAAAGATGGAAAAAGAAAACCTCACCGATGGGACGGAGCTCATGTTCATCTGCTGTGGATGGTTCATGGGGGAGGGGGCCCGTGCCCCCATGGGTGCCTGAGGCATCTGCGCATTCTGCATTGCCATTGGGTTAAACTGATTGATTCCTGAGAGAGTAGACACACATACATACACATTTATGATATGTCCCTGTGGGCTCCCACAGGTACTCAATCAGAAAGGAATTTTCATTTCCTCTTCAATGGTTGAAGGGCATCCTTAAAATGAATGCGTTTTTAAACACACATACCTTGGGGTACCTGCATACGGTTCAAGATCTGATTTGGCATGTTGGGCATGGGCACAGGTCCATCTGAGAGAAAAACAAATAAAAGAATATGCATTTAGAACTGATCAGTCATACGTGAACGAGTTCACAAGAGAGGATGGTTACTAACTGGGGGGTCGGACAGCCTGTCCAGGGCCCATGGCGTTGGGTTGAGCCATACCAGGCTGTGGCGGAGCTCCTGCGCCCACCATACCAGGCTGTTTCTGGAGCCGTGAGCGCCTCTTCTCCTCCAGTTCCTTCTGGATCTTGTAGATCTTCTCTGCCAGGAAGTGGTAATACTCATCCTAGTTGGAGATTGGCAGGAAGAAAAGACAGGTGAGATATTATTTGAAAAGAATAGGACTTCTGACTCTGGGTTTCATGGAGTGAACTCTTTCACACCGATGGTATCCCCAGTGCTACATTCACACTAGCATAGAGTACCATAATTACGTGACTATTTGCGCAATCACAAAATGTTGAACAGTTACTGAAAGCTGAGAAGTGTCACTCCTGAAGTGTCACCCCTAACTGGTGCAAAGAAGGACCTAGGAGAGGGAGAAAACGTCCATCGGTTCCTGAAAGTTAAGAACAGCCATGCTGCTGTCATCACGGTAATCTCATTTGCTCTGTCGGCAAGTCATTACCGTAATGACACCAACTTTCTGTGAAGTGCAACTTCTCAGCTTTCAGGAGCCGATCGACATTTTCTCATCTCCTTCTTCACACCACCTAGAGGAAATAAGTGCGACTTCTCCACTTTCGGTAATTAATCCACGTTTTCTGATAGCGTAAATAGTCGTGTAATTACAGTATTACAAAGTATGCTAGCATAAATGTCTCAGCAGCCATACCAGCTGGGTTTAAGGGTTAAACAGAACTATTTGTATGTGGGAGTTACCCTGCTGTTAGCTGACTCATACATGTCTCCCTCAACCTTGCGTGCATATGCAACCAGGTTCTCCATTCTTCTGTCCTTCAGAGCCGCAGGGTCTGGGGTGGGAAATATGGCTTGTACTCTGAAGATAAGAAAAGAAATCATAAGAAACCAACTTCATCATGAGGGACGTTCCTCACATCAATGGCTTACAGTTTGTGCACCAGGTGGGTGCGCAGGTCCTGAGTGACGTGTTCATGCCAGGCTTTCCTTGCCCCCGACGCAGAGAGAGGAGTCGCAGCGGGCAGGTTTCCCATACCTCCTGCTACTGACCCATCTGGCAACAATTGACTATAGGACAAACAATTAGCCATGGTCAAACAAACAAAGGTTCACAATTGACAGAGTCATCTTCCAGTTGAGTGAGTGGTTCATCATCGCATTCAAACTCTTTTCTTGAATATGCATCATGAAGGTTCTGCGTTCGTACACAAAGGTTCAACAGGGGGAATCTAACTGTCACTGCCGTGTTCTCTGTGGTGCAGAAAGAGAATGCTCACTTGTTGAGTGTGGTGGGCAAAGAGGAGTCCGGGTGCATTCCAGTCTGGTCAGAAGAGGGCACACCGATGCTTCCTGCCATCTGGTTCATCTGATTAGTGCCTGATTAGTTTGAAACAAAACCAAAAGGACGACTGTTAGAGGAAACGTATTAGCAAAGAAATCTTAGCATTTCCACAGTGTAGTCATGACGCTCTCTGCTGTACCTAATGGGTTCATGTTTCTCAGCTGCTGGTGCTGGCCCCCTTGGGGGTTTTGCTGGCCTGGACCCTGGTTCTGGACCTGGGCAGTGGACTGGTTCCCATATGGCAGGCCCAGGGCAGCATAAGCCCGCTGCATGGAGCTGGGGTCGATGTGTGTGGCAGCACTGTTGATGGTTGTGGCACTGGGCTGGCCAGCCCCGACTGTGCTGATTGCGTTCTGCAGGCCGGCCCCAGGAGAACCTAGCATGGCTGGAAGCAGAAGATGAGGGACCAGTAAGTGGCTTGAAAAATAAAGCATTTTATAACTTGGAATAAGTGAGAATTGGTACATCTGGTGTCACATGTGTACGATGTAAGTTACACAAATTTTTAAAAAATCCATTTGAACATGAGGTTGGTGACATCTTTTCTTTGCGGGGGCTGTCTGAGTCTACCCCTGCACTGCTCCCTGCTGTGTTGACTGCTGACAGGCAGCATGCTGTCTCTTCAGGGGATTTAAATCTGTCAGTGTCTGTTAACCAATCAGAGAGCGAGCTGTCCTAAGGCCCAACCCCCACTAATAGAAGGGACATGGAGCCCCTCCCCTGGGTGTCACATTACAAGCCCAGCCTTTCTTGAGGAATCCTCACACTGTTCCAGCTCTAGCAGTGGAGTGCACCAGCACAGAGCAGTCACAGGAAGCGCAACCTGCAGGTGGCACCATTTAATACAACATTTGACTTGAGGCAACCTGCAGGGCAACCACCAAGGAAGATGAACAATTTCCAAGGTTTTTTTTTTCTTTTTAATCTCAAAATAACTGCAATGGTACGGATGCAGAGGAACACGAATAACAAGTGAGGCATGGATGTCACAGTGGAGGGAGGCTGGTGGCACCACTCACGCTGCTGGTTTCTCTTGTCACTTGCATTCTTCAATGGAAGGCAGACTGGACAGTCGTGTCGTGTGCAGTTCTTCCAATGGGAGATGATCTGTCTGGATGATGCACAGTGGGCCACTGGGGAGAAATAAGAGGGAGGCATGGAGAAGCATGGTTGAGAGTCTTGATTTTTCTTTCTACAGTATAATATGCAAATACGAAAAAGCTATAATAGTCAATTTACTATGAGAATTTTAAGAGCCTATCTGTCAGATCATATATGTTCAATACACTGACCTCTTTGTTACCACACGGATTAGTAGCAAGCAGCTAGCAATACAACTGAAATAAATCTTTGTTCTTAGTAACATTCAACACCTTGACAGCTGAAAAAAATCAACATCTAATAACAGCAAGTCAGACAGGGCAGAAAACAAAAACAATACAGAAGATCACAAACGTGTTCCTCCTTGGGCCAACAGACTTCCCTTGTTTAATTTTCATGAGAATCGTGAAACAGTCACTGTTGACAGTTGAATGGCAACAAGAATCTAATTTCCTTGGCTGAGGTTAAAAGGCCACAGCTGATTCTGAGAGCCGCTCTCAGCAAGACTCAACTGCCATTTGACTGCATCTGTGTGTGTAATCATCAACAAACAAAAGCTCCTTGGCGGAGGTAACTGAAATCACATCGGTTGTACTCACCCTGGCAGGATTTGCCCGCCTGGCAGTGGGTCATGTGGTTGAGGACGTTCTTCATGGTGCGGCAGTGGGGCAGAGTGCAGGCCCTCACCTCCCCATTGGCCTGCTCCCGCCGTTGGCACTTGTGTGCGTGGAGCAGCAGGACCAGCTGCTGCTGAATGAGTTTGCGCTTCTCAGGATCTGCTGTTGGACCTGCTGACACACCTCCAGCTCCAGGGATCATGCCCACTGATGCTACCTGCTGCTGCATCTGGGACTGGGAGGAGAGTGGAGACAAGCGTATGCATAAATGTGACTGATGAATGCGGCCAGTTGATTCTGTGGTTTTAGTTTCATCTTGTGCCATAAGAGACCTTCTCAGGGGCTTACACACCTAAAAGTCTGAACCAAGTTTTTGCTACTGTCTACATTTCATTCTTCCTTCAGTTTTCACACCAGCGGACCAAATGATGTACTGACGTTCTGTCCTCATGACTTATGTCTGCTGCGTCTCCCTGCACCGGACATTGACTGGCTGTGAGTAGGCACGCGTTTGACGTAGTCGCAGCACTGTTAACCACTCAGCAAAGAAGGCAAATGAATAAACCCACCATGACAACAATGGCGTTCGGGCCTTACTACCAATAGCAGCAACGTCATGCCCATTATGGAGCCTAGCTCAATTATCTCGGATTCGGATGAATGTCGTGTTCATGGCGAAGCTTAATTGTCACTGTCAGCAAAGGAGAAGACAGCTGCAATCTGTGGACCATGGCTCCATGCTGGGAAGAGTCTGATGGGGTTTTTCCACCGCCTGGTTCCAGCACAGCTCGACTCAACTTGGCACTGCTCTACCAGGCTTTTTTTGCATTTCCACTGGCGATCATACCTGGTACTTTTTTTTGTACCACCTCCGCCGAGGTTCCAGGCGTGCCAAGCTGGTACTAAATATGATGTTGCAGAATGCTGCCCTCTGATTGGCCACTGCAGAGAAAGGGACATTTCAAGCGCTACCTTCAACACAGGTGTCCACCAGGAGTCTACCGCAGCTTTACTGGTGATAGCGATTCACTTCTTTATTCCTTGTTGTGTTCTCATCTAACATGTCTGATGTGCACAAAACACACTATGGTCCACTAATGAAGCTCAGATGTTTTTGTCATTTTTGGCCAGTTGGAACGTTTGTTGTAAGAGCTGGATGGAGCCGGATGGAGAGACCGGAGCATGGAGCGGAGTTCCGTCGGTGATTGTGTCTTTGGTTCGGCTCAAACAAGGTAGGTGTGAAAGCCCCCAATTAACTGACACAAAAACGAGGCTGGTGCAGATATCGTATAAAAACACTCACCATGTTTGGCACACTCCCAGCCCCCTTTATCTCTGCAGGGAATGGGGGCAGATTGTTGGAAAGGGTTGTCTTGTTCTGGAGTTGTTGGGCATTAACCCCTGTTGCTCCCATCTGCTGGACCCCAGCCTGACCATACTGCTGTCCAAAAGGAGCTCCTGAAATCCCCATCTGAACCAGGCAGACATGACAGAGTGTGGTCAAAACATTGGCATATCCTACGGCGTGCCATCACATTACATTTAGTGCAGACCAGTTTGCTTCAGAACGGGAGCAAAAATGTGTGCTGTCAATGTTTGCAAACCGGGGCTGCACAACTAAGGGATGTCACAATATGGCAACAGCGCAATATTAGTGGTCAATCTGCTCCCCAACGTCTAGTAATGCTCAACATCTGTATGCACACAACCTTCGCCTGTGATGCTCTGTGGTGGTTCCCTGTGGGCAGTGGTGCTATAGAGGAGCATTCAAGCCCAGCCCAGCAGAGAGGGAGAAAGAAATGGGAGGAGACAGAGGGAGGACGTGGGAGGAGGGGGGCAACAGCTGGGCAGAGCACTGGACTGTAGCCTGCCCCTCCCCCTACTGCACACAAACATACTGCCGCTTGCTGGCGTCACCTCCCCATTCAAACAACAGCACGACTTTGACTTCCCAGCGCTTAATGATCGCAACATAGTACATGTGTCACAAAAAAAGGGAGCCTCTCATATTTCCTGTTCTCTTGGTATGTCCTCATTTCTCTTCTTCTGTTCTCTCTAAATCCCCCAACAACACAAGAAGCAGCTCCTCTGCACTTGATTTACGGCACTATTATCTAAAGCCAGGGGGCCCAGAGTAAGTGGTCGTACGCCACGCACGAAGAGAAGTTAGAGAAAGGAAGCTGTTGCAGGGGAAGAACAGATACAAGCAAATTTCAAGCGTGGATAAGAGAGGTGACTTGTAATGTGTTCGTAGTACTGAAAAGTTGTATCTTCCAGTGAAGTGATTACTACGAATGCTCCCTATTCATGAACAACTACTATGAATATGTATTTGAACTATATAACAATCTAGTCCTACATTCTGTGAAAAGCCCATAATGATCGGTGTGGAAGTCTTTGGGAAACCTCACATTACTAGGTTTTCACTGCATGGATAATAAACCCAGAAGAAAATGCCATCAAATTCAAAATCTGTTCAACATTTCATTTCAATCTGTTCAACATTTCAATATAGAGGATGTGGTGTCACACATTCCATGTTTCATTTACAAATCCAATGCATCTATTCAATGAGCCATCCAACAATCTGACTGTCCACATGTCAAGTGTCCTTGGGAAAGACACTTGGACCCTAAGTTGCTTCCAGTGAGCCTGGCAGCGCCAAATAGTGCATGAATGGGTGAATGTGAGGCCATTGTAAAGCGCTTCAGGCAACATGAGGGTGCAGAAAAAGCGCTGTAAGTGCAGTCCATTTACCATTTATCCATCCATCCATCCATCCATCCCCTACCAGTTAACCTTTGTGGTCGCTTAGGGGCTGGAGCTAATCCCATCTGACACTGGGTAAGAGGCAGGTTGCACCCTGGAGTCAGACAATTATATATGCAATTCCATGTGTACAATTAATTTGAATGTGCGTCTGCAGGAGGAAACCAGAGAGTACTCAGAGAAAATAAAAAGAACATCGGAACACTACTTCATATGTATGAGAGAGAGAGACATAGGGAGGGAGAGAGAGAGAGAGAGAGAGAGCTGCAGATGCTGACCAGACAGAGCAGTGTAGCAGCATAAAACCAATTCAGAACTTTGAAACCGGTTCATGGCACGTATAAACCAATCCAGGTGTCCATCTGCCGATGGACTTGTATAGTTTACATCAAAAGAGATTTTCTGACTCCTTTAGTTTATGTTTACAGGGTGCACACGCTTCCCAAGACTCCAGTTTTGAACATGACCTATTCATGTCCAATGTCCATTGTGTCTTGCTGTTTTCTGGATTGAGTGAACATACCCTCTTCTCCCTTTTTTGTTATTGGAATTTTGATTTCCAAAAGGGTGTATAATGTCAAACTTCTTTTAAAATTGTCTCAGAGGAGGTAGTATACAAGTTCACCTCTGGTCCCCTGTAAAACCACATACTACTGAGACTCTCAGAAACACTGCATGGGTTTCTCACATTGCACTTCAAAGGGAATCCACACAGAAATACAACTATCCGCATGTGATGAACGCACACATCATTCACAAAAACAAATAAAACGGTTTCACTGTGTATCATCACAGCACTGGTTCTTGACATGTTTGTATTTTCTGTGCTCGTTGAAACATCATCATGAAACGTACATAATATTGCGAGCGCTTCACTTGTATACCTACTACGACTGCATGATAAATCATCTTATCGTTATCGTGATAAGATCATGTGAGATAGACTTAACGATTCATTATCGATGCAGAGAAATAATTTACCAAAATCACTTGCAAGCATTTGATCAGATTTGCCCCTTATTTCAGAAAAGTGTTTTCAAAGAGTGACAAAAGTGTTTTTCTTGCTCAGCTTAACAGTTATAATTCAAGTTCTACAAAAAAACATCTATTAATTGTTTTGGGTTTATGATGAATGTGTCCTTTTATAGCTGAGACTTATAGTCAGACTTATTGCCTATCAGCAATTCTTTTCCTATCATGCAGACCTAATAGTTACTTAGAAAATAAAAAAAATATGTAGGGCACAAAATTCAAAATGTAGATTTAAAATCAACTTGAACTTGTGAATGAACTTAACCTCACCTTCATGTTTCCAACTTGCTGAGCGTTCATTGCATTGTGTCCACCCAACTGTGGCCCTCCTTGCGTAAGCGTCTCTGCCAGCACGCTGCCTCCAACACCTGGGCCTGGTCCCACCGGTGCCCCTGGCATGCCTTGGCCCTGGTACTGCATGCCAGGCCCCGGTCTCCCTCTGCCTGCAGGCCCGAGAGCCCCATTCATCACCTGTCCAGTTGGGCCCAAGACTCCATGACCCGGCCCGCTGTTCATCATGGTCTGATTGAAGCTCATGGCTGTGGCTCCGTTGCCTTGTCCAGTGCCTACACCTCCTTTCTGTGCCTGGTGATTTGGAGAGCCCTGACCCATGGGATTTTTACCCAGCACGGCACTGAGCTGGCTTCCCACCATGCCTCCCTGCTGGGGACTGGCGGAGTTTAGACTGCTTCCCAAGATGGAGGAACTTCCTGGTCGCAGGAGCTCAGACAGCTGCTTATGTTTAGCAGCTGCATCGGGGACGATAGAGTTGAGACCTGGACCCGCTCCACCTGCGCCACCATTGGAGGACATTCCCATATGGGACAGGTCTCCATTCGGGATGAGCTCATCTGGAAGATCATTTTCCAGGTCGAACAGAGACACAAGATCTAAAAAAAAAAAAAAAAGGATAAAAAGTTGAATTAGCCATCACCAGTGACATTCATTCCATTGTATCAAACAGACTTGACTGTGTTTTGCTTATTTTTACTAACATTGGCACTTGCGTTGCTCTAAAACTGGCTTTTAAACACATCTGAAGTTGATGTGCTTGGCCTTCCCAAGACAAACCACACTGAATGGTATCTCAATGAGATTTAGCTGTGATTAATAAGCACCTAAACTGAGTTTTAATGACATCATTGACCTTTTAGTGGATACAGTTAAAGTTTGCACTGGAGAGATAAAGAGGGTGCTGAGAGGCATTGGAAGGAGTGTGCCTGCCCTCTGACTTTTCAGCAACAAGGTTGAGACCTCACACACTTAGGAGGGTGTGGCACAAATCAGCTCAGCTGCAAGGGTGAAGGGAAAAATGTCCCCGTCAGTCATTATTTTCACATGGTAAAAAGTAAAAGTCAAATTTGCTCATTGATGAGTTACATCAAGGGGTTACATTTGATCCGTTTAAGGGTGATTGTAATTTTCCATGAGACAATGCATCCAATTTGACATTTCCATTTACGTACCAAAGTGATTTATAATGTTAGAGACAAACCATTTCTAAACGTCTGGGGGGGGGGAACATCACATAGACTCTTTTTTAAAGAGGCACTTCTGCTCAACTTTTAAAGTCGGGTTTCCCTGGTCCTGCAACCTATCACACGGACCAAATTTTGAAGTTTGTGTTGACAACTTGTGGTAAAGCTGTGGGTTGTCAAGTCTTGATTATTCATGGAAAATGTCTAATTTCCTGGATAGTGTGACATCAGCCCTTATTCTGTTGGACCATTTGATGGACAAACAGGTACTGTAACACACATACAATGTCCAAATCCAAACCTAGCTGAGCTATTTCAATCCAAGGTGATGGACGAGTTTACCTATGGGCCCATTTAAGACAAACAAAATCAATTTCACATCTTATAAAGACATACATAATATTAGGTAGCACATCTAACCAACATGGATGTTGTAATACTCCAGTGACTGATGGCTCTTTCAGAATTTACTACACAAATTGCTCTGGACTGGCTTATATTAGCTCAAACTACAAGAACTGATGATGTTAACTTCAACTGCCATGTTATTCAAATGATGTACACTGTTTTCCCACATACTGCATGTTGGTATCTACATGCTGCTGGAATGCCTTTTTCTTTAACACATAACACAAAGGTGTGAAAAGGACACAAACTTGAAAACAGAGATTGGTGCTTATAGAACCACTTGATCTAATAAGATAATAGTGAAATGGAATACAAACTCCTGGTTCTGTGTTTTCTGACATATTTGATTGGCAGTGCAATTGTAAACTGGTTAGCATGGTGCTTTATGAGAAAATCCATGATGCCTTCAAGATGTACAAAATTAGCGGCACACTTGTAAAGTGAGGGTGTTTGCCTTTCTAAAACCACAGACACAAGAAGGAGGCTTTCGACACTGACACACATTCTGAAAGATGAAAAAAATAGTAAAAGTATGAACCAATTCACAGTGTGAGAGCTGAAGATATTAGCGACCTAGCGGATATCTAAGATATAACACGGAGCAGAGAGAGAATTTGGAGGCAATGAGTGGCTGCAGGACGAAGCAGAATGTCGAGGATGCTGGTATCAACCGCTACCTACTGCCTGCTCAAGCCAGCGTGTTCCACATCAGCTGACACATTAGCCAGCAGATCTAAGTATCATCTTTACCATACTGGTGGAAGGCAACTTTCTCACGCATGGCTGTGTTTGAACACACGCTAACGTAGATGAATAACGCTCACCCAAGGGTTGGCGATCATGAGCGGGTGGAAGAGGAAACCCGCTAGGTGAGCAGTGTGGCTTCAGAGCGGCTAACCACACCCCCACCCTAGAGTGACACGCCCACTCAGCAGTACAAATAAAAAAAAGCTTGTCACTGGCCTGTGGCCAAAAGATCAAACAAACACTGACAAGCTATGAGAGCGCCATAAGAATCTGTCACACATTAACGTCAAGATCAAAGACACGCAGTTAATCTGCAGCTTGGCGGCTTGTTTCCGTGGACGACTCCGCTCAGTGGGCTGGTTCTAGCTAGTGTATGAAACATTACCGGCAAGGGGTGCAGCATGGCACAGCTGTTGTAGCAAACAGGCTCCATGATGATAAACTTACATTTCTACACTGACAAGTTTTTATGCAGTTTGTCTTTTCTTTCCCGCTATACACACAGATAACGTAAGCAAAGAAACCAGAACAATCCATTTCAAATGGATTCAAATGAATACCGACGGGTACCATGAGGCTGCAGTTAAGTAGTTATTATTACACATTAACAAAAGAAAAATCAACCGTCAAGCGCTTCACATTCATGGTATGGTCGGTTTTACAATGACCCCCAACTATTTGTTACACGTTAATATTATGAGCTCAGAAGATCTCTGTGTTTTGGGCCTTCGGATGCAACCACATAACAGAGATTGAACATGCATTTAGCACCTTTTCAAAAAAATATTATCGTTTACCATGAAAGCAAATACTCAGGTATGTTTGGCATGTTTATTTTTATTTTTGGCTGATTAACTGGTGGACAATTTCCCCTCACTGACAGTCAAACTGTAGTCCGCCAATAAAACTGAGCTGAGCCAACGTGGTGCGATATGTGTCTTAAAAGCATATGTGAGACACATTAGTTAACAATCAGGCTATCAATTATGATTTGTTTAAAAGAGTGCTAAATAAAAAAGGTGCAGTTTTGGAAATTAAATTATTATTTACAAAATTATCTGAAAGAAATAAGTTCTTTTCAGATATGTCAACTTAGAGATTTCTTTTCAGGGGTGAAGAAAATGATCCTTTACCATCTGCAGTCTTGCACTTAAAATCTTAAAATCTCGGTGTACTTAAGTCACTGAACCACATCCAAAGCATCAAAGAGAACAGATCTTTAAGTGAAGCTATGCGATGACTGAATACATGCGTTTGTGTGTCAAGTGAGACCGAGAGGGCTTCTGGCAGCAGTGGGGGGAGGAGGCCTGCTGTCGCCAGGCGACTTTACGGCCCACTGAAAGCTGCTATCACCCCTCTGAGTGGATAAGCCACCTCTGCTGAAAACCAAGGTCTGTCAGATGATTGGCTAATTTAGCCAACTAAGATTAAGCAGATTGAACAAACTAATGTTTCAAAGCTCCACTGCAGTTTCAAGCTGCTGCAATTCAGATTTTGTAATAATCATGAGCAGAAATGGAACCACACTGCAGCTCTTACTGGCAGAGGGGAGTTTTAAAGGAAGTTTTAATTGTCCGGCTCACGATGGAGCTGATTTCACTCTTGCTGCTCATTGTGTGCTCATTTTTAGCTTTAGCAGACAGTCAATTTCTCGAAGGCCAATGTACACAAACACACAGAGTGACGATTTGACTCATTTTTTACCTATGAGTAGAAACAAAATTGTAATGTTGCTCTGAAACAGCTGGATGAACTAACAAGTTCCTAATTTGTGTACTGCTTTTACAGCTTGTTTACACCACATCTAAGTTGGCCCCAGCAAATCTGTGAATTCCGCATTAAACTAAACAACTTTATGAGTCTTCATGTATTATACTACAGACCAGAGGTAAGAAATGGCAACGGTTTAATACCACAACTTCCCTACACTGAAAATGATTGCTCGTTGCACTCTGTGCTCACTGTCAGTCAGTATGTATTGAAAACTTGAAGACAGAAAACATACATCTTAATTAACATCAAGAATCTTGTAAGAATTTTTTAAGAGTAGTAGTAGTGTCACTGAACAGTGTGAACTGTGCTTGCTGCTTTTGTCTCTTCCAAAGATGGGTCCAGTTAAGTGACGTCACAGTAGCTTGGTATTTAGGACCAATACATCTATAGACGCTTTTCAATTATACAGTTCCATACACAACGTTTTCCATTACAATTCCGTTTCTCCTCGACATGGGTGGGGCCGACACAGCAAGGACTGAACGAAATTGGCTCTTTTATACGTGACGCGAACACGTAAACAATGGAGGACATGGTGAAGCAATGGTGAACTTGCTGTTCAGCTTGTGGCGCGCAGAGTTGAAACTCACAACAAGACTTGCTAGAGAGACACACCAACCAGCTGTTTTCTCATTAGTCACCAAATCGTTTGGACTTTGTTGAGAGACCAGTAATATTTTTGCGCATATCAGCATTAATTAGCATGAAACTATAAATAAAGAACAGTCAATGTATCGCTATTGCCGATATTGTTTGTTATTTGTTGTTGATTCTTGTGTTGACGTTAATACAACACAAGAGGAGGTACAAAAAGAGCTCCAGTTACCAGGTATTCCTATTTATTAGCCATAACTATAGAATAAGTCTAACTTCTACACAACGTCAATTTTAACTAGTCTCCACATTTTGTTCTGTATTTTCATACAGACACACTATATGTGTTTTGTTCAAAGACACAGCCAGAAAAGTTATCGTGCCTTACTACAACCCCTACAACAGTTGTGTGATGCTCTTCACAGTTGGTTTTGAGTCTTTCTGTGTGGACACAGTCGGACCCTCACTTTTGCATCGTCTACTAACATTTGCACCACGGTCTTAACTGGTGATCTGCAGAAAAGTTGGATGTTCTTTTGTCACAAGGGGACCAGTTGCGAGGACTTCATGTTTTCATTCATTCAGCCCCCTTCCATCTCTACCATGCTGCCGTGCCCAAAACATTCAACCCTGTATGTAAAATTCTCCATCTGCACCTTTACTTATTTAAATGATCTTTATTAATAAATTATTAGTAATTACAACACAAAGAACACCATAACGCATGTGAGAGGGCAGCTACTCATGTAAAGGATTTGTTTAGCAAAATATAAAATATGAATGGTAATTATTGAAACTGCCTTTTTTAAAACAGTCTAACTCTACAAGTAATCCAGAGAAGTTGTTCTGCAGGTTGGACAGGTGAAGACACAGACCCTTGGGCGAGTTTCTTCCAATGCTCCTACTACATACTGCGTGACTTGTGATGGAAGCAGCTCCTCTCAACTTAGCCACTGTATTTTGAACTGCTGTGAGAATAGGAGATAAATAATCCTGCAAAATATAGCCTCAATAAACATATTGGCATCTCAGCGCGTTCAGTGATCTTAGGAACTAAAAAGTGTACAAAAAACTACCACTGAATCCAACAGCAAACGTGTCCTGGAGAGATGAATGAAACTATGCTGAAGTGGATACAAAACTTAACTACTGGATGACTGATAGCAAGATGTCTCCCCCCACAGCAATGGGAAGTAGAAGGGGGCTGGTATACTGTATATTATGATTTGCTCATGTACAAGAGCATTGGAATGATGTGTTCCTTCAACAGATTACACAAAAACTAGCAGGTCCACTACATTTAACTTGGAACAGGCCATCGGAAAATAAATACATTGATCTAAGATTATTTACACGTTTTACAGGCTTCAGGCTTTTTCATATATCTGTTAGATTTTGATCATTGTTGAAGGTGTAGTTTCACTGTGACACCGTCCAGTCGAATAAGTTGTGAGCAACTCTTCCCATTGAGGAAGCTGATGTGCTGTGGAGGAGTTGGTTTCAAACGCTTCTGCATCCTGTCAATCACAGGTCGACTTCCTCAAACAATCCTGCAGGGACCGAGCGTGCATTCGTCCTGTCACATCCTCCCATGGAGGAGGCTGATGGGTCCATCACGGGTGCATTCAAGCTGTGTATATGTACTCAGGAGTACGATCGTCCATGCGATCGGAACCACTGCACTCACCTGGGCCGTCCGATCCTGAGAGAGGTGAATTCAACTTGGGTCGCTTTGCAGTGGGGGGTCCGACATCCAGCAGATTGTCAGCCATCCTGGTTCGGCGAAATGATGTGGTTTTGATGCAATAAAAAACAGTCCAATAGCCCCTAATAAATGGCAACTTTCCCAAACGTAAACGCGCACAGGATCAATTTTGCTGCTTTTCTGCTTTTTTTCCTCTTGACTGGCAGCTTGGTGAAACGCTGCCTGAAGAAAAAGGCTTCAAAAGAAAGGCAACAGCGCCACGCTTCGCCGCCGAAAATCACCCCATGATAATCCAACACCCAACACCCACATAATTATCCTCAATAATTACGTCCAAAAATTATTTCACTTGGAGAAAAATAAATAAAAATCAATCATAAAATATGACACAAAGCGTAAGCCAAACCCGTTCTCAGCAGATGGCCGGTTTCACGTCTGTACAGAATCATTTTTTTCGCCGTCGAAACTAGCGCCCATAAAATCCTTTTTGGGCTTAAATAAAAAGAGCAAAATTCAAAAAATATTTTCTATGAGCTGGATTTTTTTTCAAGCCGCTGTCGCCCGGTAAATACAGCGTCTCGGGACGGAGATACGGCGACAAGCGGCGCTCTCTAAAAGGGAAATCAAATATACAGTGGGCTCTCGACGCGATAAAAAGCCATGTAACCGTCACATGTTGGCATTAATCCTTGTCCGAAGAGCTTATCCTTCGATTTTCTACGAGAAAAGGCCGTTTGGGTCCGATCTGGGTAGCTCCGGTCGGTTTTTAAAATTAATGCTCCCCCAGAAATCCCTATTCTGAGCCGCGTCAAGATGGCGGCTGTTGATTCCTCCGATACAAAAAAGTTTTTTTTTTCTTCCCAGCTAGACTGAGGGGGGAGGAGGGGGTGTCGCGCTGTGACGTCCTGACGTAAACCTGTGTTCCACCGTGCGTCATGTACGTACGTCAAATAGCCTCCAGGGCTGAGGAGAACAGATATGACCAAAGTGTAGCTTCTAACTTATAACCAATAAATACAAGTAACATAAACTAGAATAGAAATGTAGATGGTAACAAAATAGTACAAATTAGAGGTAATTGGAGTTTTTTTTTTTTTGCTGAGAGCAGTTTTTTTACTGTTTGACACATGCAATCATTGCATGATGCCAGATGGAAGAGCAAGTTTTACAAGCTTTAAAAGATTAACAGTACACATCAATGCAAATAAGGAAACATGATTCAAATTATACAAACTTAAAGGATTCATTATGCAATAGTTATTTTAATCTATATTGCATTTATGAATCATCATTACTGAAGCAGCAGAGACATTTAGCATCTGTACTGATGCTAGTTTCAGGTAAAAATATTTGAATGTAATTGAAATTAGTGGTAGTTTAAAATGTTACAATGCCTAATGGACTGAACTCTCTTTTAGTATATCACAAAACAAACAAACAAACAAACAAAAAACATGAACTATGGTCATCTTACTTGTAGGCTATAAATTCAACTGTAGACATGTCTCAGCAATTGACTTTATTACTTTTAATAACCTTCATGTCCATACTATAAACGCCCTATGTACAAAAACATCTCAAAGAAAACAACATGAATGAGACTGGCAGGCAACTCCTTTACTTTCTCCCATCAAACAAATGGTTTCTTTATCTGACATCTATACAAAAGAAACAGAAACTGAGTTGATCAACTTTGTATCGTCCAAGCATGTTGTGCTTCTTGATGATAAAGTTAAGGTCACATTCCTGCTAAGTTTAGAACATCCTGTCCAAATCTCACACAATTTTACAAACTCATTTTTACATGCAGGCTAACAAAACACAGACATACCATTCCAACACTGAGCTAGTCCTTTATACTGTTTAATACTGTGGTACATGCACATATATAAACAATAGAAAATGTTCAGATACTATTCAATACAAAGGCATCATGTATATAAAAACTGAGTGCCTTGTGCAAATTCATGAAGAGTGAAAGTGACCTTGAATATGCTCAACTAAATCTGCAAGATAAGAAATAGATGTAACACAAAAGAAAACTGAATTTGTAGCAATGCGCTCTTTGGCATCAAGTGTGCCTTTCCGTTGGTTCAGAATGTCACATTCTTCTTAATATATCAAAACAAATAAAAAACAAATGACAAAATACATGGGAATCAAATCTGTACGCAGACACCTCTTATCTCACCGTATCTAGTTTATTCTAGTTTGTTTTGAATATGATAAAACAACCTAGAGCGCATAAAAATACAATATTCAAAAGCTTTTATTCACATTTACAGAGGAAAAAAGAAATGTAGCAGTACCTGGCAAGTAAGTCTCGTGACCTCTGTTAAGCACTTATTTAATAACAGCAACACTGATAATTCTAAAAGTCTAAATGTCCCTTTATCCTTGTGTAAGATGTAGAAATCTTAATGAGTGCTACTGGGCTGTGTGCTCATAAGCATGAAAGTTATTTTGTAAAAAGAAGGTTCACCTCTTACTAGTGCATTTACTAAAATATATGGCCGATAAAAAAAAAGAAGAAGAAAGAAAGAAAATTAAACGCAGCGATAAGGCCAGTGAATGTTGAATACATTTGGTACGAATATTTGATTTAATACTGCAATAAAAGGCACTACTAAAATTTAGAAATCAGATTACACTCTAATCTAATAGCAAAATAAATACACAAAGGGATTATTGATAACATTATTATTATTATTATTCAGCATCTGAATAATAAAATGAATGAAAAACATAAGGTGGCATAAGCCACTCAAATAAAACCTAGATATCACAAAAACAGGATTTAACTGTGAGGAGTCATGTTAAATGATGCAGCTAAAACTTTACACAACTTTACACATTACAAGAAGGCAAATGTTATTAGTTGTATGGATTTTTTTACGTAAATAAAAGTGATATTTCAATATGAGTTAATCTGGACATTTATATGTCAAAAATAAGACACTTAAGTGGAGTTCACTGTTCTGCCACTGAGCACACAATCCTTTAAATCAGTATGATTATCTTAATAATCTGACATAAGAGAAGGAAACCAGAGAGGTCAAAAGCGTATAAAACTGTAGCCACACACCTGAAATACATTTGGTACATTTACAGGGTTAATACATGAAGTCTCATGCTGTTACAAGACTGAAGCAGCTAATGTAGAAATATGAGCAGTTCAAGTCTTGTGTTACAATTGAAATAAAAAAAAAAACCTACACATTTTAAATGATGTGTGACATTCTGCTTTGATTATCAGCATCTTAAAAGCCAACAGTGTTATCCACAGCGACCTAGGCAGTTATTATCTCTAATCAATCAAAGTCACAGCTGGCGACACTTCACGGGTACCATGTTGGATCGATTGACACTAAAAGAAGCTCAAAGTTCCAAACAGTTTAAGAAACTGTTGATACGGTGTGGTATTGGTGTTGGTATGATGCTGTAGCTGCAGTCATGCTGATTAATTACAGCCGAGACCTCTGTCTCTCAGGACGAACATCTAAGCTGAGGCTGAGAAATAGCTGACACGCCAGCAAGCACAACGGAGTTCCTAAACTGGTTGTCTACCTAACAGCATCCCCCCAATAGTGCTCATCTTGTCACTACACAGAGACATAAACACACTCACTGTGCACCGGTACATGCAGTTACACTCACACGACATGCAGTTTAGCCTCTTCTGCTGTTTCTCCTGTATTGATTCGTCTCTGCGACGGCCCCTGTGAAAAGTTCTCAGCTTTTCACGAGAAACTGGGGAAAAGGCTGCAGTGCTTGCAGAATTTAGCAATACAAACATCTTACAGCCTCCTTGTACTGCAGCACTGCCCAAACGTAAGGTCAGCTTGCTGATAAAAGGCAAAAACATCTCAGCAAACCACTTTATAAAGTAAAACAAAGCATTTTTACCAAAACATTGGTGAATGTAAAGAGTTCCCTTTGTGTTGTTCCTCCCTTTACTTAGAAGTCTAGCCTGCACATTATTCTATTCTAAAGGCACTTAAAAAGACATTTGAAAGAAATAATACAGATTAAAGGAATTAGGAGGATCAAGTAGGTTAATGGGAGATGATGGGTTCCGTTGCAGACAGGCTCGTTTCTCCTGTGGCCTCCCACTGGACAACCATTTCGTCATCTGCCTTGTACTCAAAATACCAACTGGTCAGATCTGGTTCCTGGCTGATTGAGAGGTGCAGCCCTTGAGGACATCCATAGCCTGTGATTCTACCTGGGGTACGAGCAAATGCACAACCGTTCCAAGAATGCCAACTGGCAGGAACAGGAGCTTAAAGGGTTGAGGGCCATCGATAAACGCCCCATTGCAGTAAGTTAGTTTAAGTCTGGCTATCTCACCCCCCTCGGTTGCGATCATCCTCACATTTGTCCTTTTCTGTGTCTTTCAGGAATGTTGTTACATTTTGGAGCACTTTTTGGATCAGGTGATGAGCTTCTTATTTGCGGAGGGAGGAGATCCTTCTGGATTGGTAACAGGAATGGAGGTGAGGCCACTGTGAGACACAGATCTCTTTGCATGAGAAGTCTCTGCAGAGTGACGCCGGTCCAGGCGGTCCACCTTGTCTCTGCACTTTGCCACCTCTCCCTCGCTGCCAAGACTTGCATTGGCGGATGAGCCAGCACTGGCGCTGGGTACCATAGTGCAGGTAATGCTTGCGGTCATGCTGGTTGTAGGCACCATGCTGGCGATTTCGTCAGTGGGTGAGCGCCCAATGCTGCCATCCACCTGTGCCCGGATCTCTGGTGAGACTGAGAGCTGGTACTGAGGCACAGGGCCATTGTCTCCACTCTTTGGGTAAAGAAAGGTCTTCATCTGACCTTTTCCTTTCACGTTTACGGTGCCTCGGTAATCAAAATCGTACTCCATGCCACTGAGCACGCAATAGCTCTCCTCACTCACCTGGACGCGACATTCCACACCTGTTGTATCCATGCGGCTGGCGATGTTCACTGTGTCACCCCAGATGTCGTAAAGAAGCTTGGTGGTGCCGATCACCCCCGCTGTTAGAGGTCCGTGATTGAATCCGATCCGAAGCTTGAAGCCGAAGCCCAACATGTTCTTGTTGAAGTCGTCCACCACGTGCATCATTTCCAGAGCAAATTCAAATAGAGCGCGAAGGTGAGCGTGAGGGTGGGCTGCATCCGCACACTGCTGCGCATTGAGTCCCGCTGCTGCCATGTACGTGGCGCCGATGGTCTTGATCTTCTCGATATTTGTGAAGGCTGGTTTGCGTAACAGCTCGTCAAAGTCTCCAATTAGCTCATTGAGGACGCGATAGCACTCCTTGCCTCCCTCATAGCTCTCCTCATAGAACTCACTGAAGTTGACAATGCTAGCAAATATTACACCCACGTTGTCGTGGTTTTTGGAGTAGCTCTGCGTGACCTTCAGCTGCTCAGCCACATGTATGGGGATGATATTGCGAAGGAGCCAGTCGGCCTGGTCCCTCATGTTCTGGATCTTGATGCGGTGTTGATCCGCCTCCACATTGCCATGGTAATGCAGACGGTAACTGACCTCAAACTCACGGTTCAGGAACCAGACGAGGAGCAGGAGCAAGAAAAAGGCCACGCAAGCCTCGGGACCCAGCAGATCCCGGGGGTGGGGCTGTGGGGCAGAATCGGTCTGGCTGTCGGATATGAGGATGGAGCTGTTGCTGGCATCGATCTCACCATCCAACCTGGAGAAAGAGAGAGTGAGACAGGGAGCGAGAGAGAGAGAGCAGAACGCATGGCAAATGACATGTTTGACTTTGTATGTAAAAGGATGAGAGTATCTACAGAGGTTAAGCCAACATCGATTTCTGTCTATAATGCAAAACATAAGCGAATAAGTAAAAATGTACTGCAAAAATTCAAAATCGTACAACAGTATTTGTCTCATTACTAGTCTGAATGTCTAATTTCTTTCTTTCAAATATTTACACTTAAAGTAAGATACATCATCCTGAAAAAATTAACTGGTTTCTAGACAATCTTCAAGCAAATGTTTCAAGCAAATTTTCACTTTCACGCCACTTATCTGTGGAGCAAGTGTTGTTTTCCTATTCCAAGCTCTACTGGCAGATTTTCTGTTTATTTTAATTGAAGATTTGCTTGAAACGAGCAAAAACTGTCAAAAAACAAGCTATTTATTTTTAGTGTTAAGAGATTTCATGGCTAGAAACAAGATATTTTGATGAGCAATAAGACAAGTATTTTTGGTAAGTTTTTGAGTTTTTGAACCTACCAAAAGATATAAACTGCATCTATGTGCTTGAGGAGAAAAGGACTGCAAATCAATAAAAGTTCTTATACTTACCAGAAAAAGAGATTTTTAGCAATGCTAGAGAAGATAAAACATACACAACGTTAACAAATACATCAAGTACATGTATATTAGCAGCATAACCCAGAATACTCTTAATCACATTAAGCATATGTCTTTGATTCAAAGGTCATACCTGCAGGGAGAGATGAAGAGCATTGAAAGAAGGGCAAGTCCAACCAAAGTTGCAAATGTTGAGCGCATCCAGTAGCTGAGCTGGAAGGAGTTACAGTACTGAATAATAGCGATGATAACCGCACAGCAGATGAACATGGTGAACTGTGGAAAAATACACAAAGAAAATACTACTTAGACAAAACAACAGGACACAGTGGGATGCAAAATGATCCACTGTGAAATACTGGAGGAATATTAAACTCAAAATGCACCTGGATGGAGAGATACATGTCACAGGTAACGTGGGAGAAGACAGTTAGAGCAGGCAGAGACAGCAGGACAGCTCCGATGAGGTGACGTGGAATCCAGCCTGAGATCGCTCTCACCACCTGACGAGTGCATTTCAGAGCGTTGTCCAGGTAGAAAGCCACACTGGGGACCAAAGCAAGAGTGTGTCTTTAATATCTTCAGTAAAAAACAGATTCCAGACATGATAGATTGTTTTGTCTTTTCAAGGCAACAATAGGAAGATGACAGGAAATGTCGAAGAAGAAGAAAGGAAATGAGGGAGAGATAGATACATCACCTCAAATCACCTGGACACATAACTTGTTCAGACAATCTTTCACTTAAAATAAGCAGACAAACCTGCCAGTGGAGTGTGTGAGTGAAGTGTTTTTGCTTGTAATAAAAAAAACCTTGTTCATGCACTTTTTCTTAAATTGGCAGATTTTTGTACTTTGAAGTGAAAATATGCTTCAAAAAGTGAAGATGGTCAAAAAAGTTACTTCAGGTGATGTATCCGGAGTTTATAGAGTTTATAGAACTAGAAAGTAGACATTTTGATGAGAAAAGATTTTGCAGATTTTTCACAGTGTAATATTCAGAGAGATACATTCTGATACAGGTTTCTCCTCGAATAAATCAATAATCAATGTAATAGAACACTTTTCTCTCAATGATCATGGACACCAGACGTTCAAAGGCTAGTCTGGTTCAAGCTCCTTTTAACTGTAGTCTACACTCACCATATAGCGAACAAAAGAGCCAGAACCTCCAGCAAAGAGGCTACAGAGGTAAGAATCACCGCTGGAGGGGGGAGACTCAGCTCGACGACCAGCGGTCGAAGGATACAGGCCATTGACAGAGCCAGGAACACCAAGCAGCACAGCAGCATGTCCAGGAAAGAACTGAATGTTGGACTGGCAAAGGTCTGCACCACTGACTGGGTCTCCACCTGGACAGGGGATGTAACAATACATGTAGGATCAGCAAAACTTATTCTAGTTTATTTTTATTACTGTGTGGAGTGTTTATGTGTTTTTTCCTTCATGTCATTTTTATTCTATGTTAAATGTCTGGCACCTTACACCAAGACAAATTGTTGGTATGTATCCATCCTACTTGGCAATGAAAAAACAGATTGTGATTCTGATTCAGTCAAGGAGGTGAGAAATGCACTTCTGATGTTTCGCCAACAGGGGACACTACAACCTCACACAAAACAGGCCATGCAGTGATTTCTCTTTGCCGCAGTCTGAACCAAACTGGTCTGTGGGAACACACACACACACACACACACACACATACACACTATTAGGACTAAGAAAACAAATAAACAGGCAGGAGGAGGACCAAGCAGAACCTGGATGAACAGCAGCGAACGTATAACTAGAACTCAACTGTGATGAGTCACATGGGTAGAAAACACACACACACACACACACACACACCTCCTCCTGATAGCTTATTCTGTAGGCAGACTCCAGGCTCTTCTCCAGGAAGGTGAGGCTCAGCTTGTTGATGGGAGGTCTGTAGAAGTAGTCCTTCATGAGGCTGTCACAGGCGAGAGGATCAGTCTTGTTTTGATAATGACCTTAAACATAATTAGCTAATCCAATTAACTGACACAACTGTTCAAAAGTTTGAGGTCACTGTTTTTGACTTCTGTCTTCTCTATGAAGATAACGTTAATCAAAACACACTGGGTATATTCCGTTTTAACATTGTTAATGAGGTAAATGACTTTTCTAGCTGGAATTTTTTTGATGGAGGTATCCAGGGCCCATATCCAGCAGCCATCACTCCTGTGCTGTAATGGTACATTACTAGCTAATTGCGTGTTAAAAGGCTAATTGATAATTAGAAAAACCTGTGTGCCATTATGTTAGAACAGCTGAAAACTGTTGATTAGAGAAGCTATAAGTCTGAAATTGTCATGAAACTGTCTAGGTGAAACCAAACAATAACAAAAAAAACTAATTAAAAAATATTTCCTTTGTATTTTATTCTATATTTATGTATAAATATATGTATATATCATACATAAATATACTGTATATTATATATAAATATATTTATTTTATATATTTTCTTTATGTATTTATATTTTTAGATTTTACTTGGACGTGCACACGACTATTGCACATTACCTGTTTCTTAAATTTCTATTCCCAGTGATTCTCCGTTCTGATAGCACCCACCTGTCTTCTTTAATAACGTCCACAAAGTGGGCGTCACTCCTCTCCCTGAAGTTCTTGGAGCGTAGCGGAATAAGCGCTGAGTGGTCCATTCCCATGGCTCCTCCGCACCACGTCTTCTTCTCCTTCTCCTGCAGCATCTCACACAGCGACGTCTGGCTGTTGTTCAAAGCCTCCAGCTGTGGGCTGAGCAGGCCGTTCGGACCCTTGGGGTTGCAGCCCGCCGAGACTATAGGGGAACACTTAAGAACGGAGGAGTCCTAAGTAGCAGAGAGGAGAGGGAGACGTCCAGAATTTCCAGATTTTGAACAAAAAATGTGAGAGTGGTAAACATGAACTGGGACTCGTGAAGCTCCATTTCTTTGGACTATTTTGAGAGCTTATTTTTGCTGCTGGCCACAGTTAAATGATCCAGAGTTGGCTCACATCAAGAATGCTCCAATCTTTGATGACACAAACAGTACAATTGGGCCAAAACACCTTCAGGTTTAACAATTATCATCTCCACATGAACTGTAAATCATCCCATCTACTCGGCGCATCAACTGGCTAACCTTGCTGTTGTTGGTCTTGCGGTCGTCATGGCAGCCATTGTGTATGTCACCTTCATCCAGAATCTGATCCTCCCCTGGTATTAGAACGACACTGCAGGATAGACAGGGAGACTGTGGCGATTGAAGGTGGAAGATTATGGGGGGAAACAAGAAAGAAGAAAAAGAATTAATAACAAGAGAAGCCAAGATCACAGTCTTGGAAAAAGGATGGAGCATAACAAAAGAGACATGATGAAACATACAACAGCAACAAAGGGACACAGCTTGTCATTTGGACACTAAAAAAACAAGTTCATTTTCTAAATTGCAGCGGATTTGTATTACTCATTGAGAAATGGAGAGCAAACAGGAGATGAAGTTATTGTAATCCAACACATTCTCTTCACACAGAATGAAAAGGGCGTTCGATGACAGATCTGTGTGACAGCTCGGCTGCACTCGGAACGACACCAACGCAGCGAGAATATGGCAAACACGTGCCCCGATCCACACAAGGTAGATGCATGAATCATTCATCGCCCCACTTCACCTATAAATCCTTTTACACATTCAAATGTCACTCACTCACTCGACTTCCCTCGGTCATCCTCCATCCTGTCTCTTCCTCCAAGCTACCCCTCCCCCTTCTCAGCCTGGCACTGAGCTGTACGATCTATGCAGGCACCATGGAGTGCTGACGGGAAATCAGGATTCATGCAAGGGATATGTGTTTTGAGTTGTCTGTTTTGTTTTGGTTTTTTTCCATGTGTTCCTCCTCCCTCTGGCTGGCAGTGGAGGTGCGGCCAGGCTGATTGGGAGCAATCGGCGCCTGATTCCTCGGCGCTGATTGCTCCTGCTCTTAAGCCGTGCTTTGGCTGCACTCCACTGCCTTACTCTCCCGCCATTTGTTACTCTCGTCCATCGTTTCCCCTCTTGTTTTTGTGGAGCGCTTTGTTCACTTCGTGTCTCGTTTTTTTCGCCCCTTGCGGTTGTTTTCTGTTTATCGTTCGTGTCCTGCCCGCTCGCCACGGTGCAGTGCTTCTTTAGTTTACGGCTGATTTTCTGTTTGTGCTCGTATCGTCATTG
>CAAKHB010003764.1:123871-136498 GCA_901007665.1 Aeoliscus strigatus
TGTAAAGTATGAGGACAGATGAGCAACTGTCAGCTTCAGGTGGGGAGGGGGGAGGGGGGGGGGTCACACTGAGGACAAAATGAGAATGAGGCCATGTCCACACATACCAAAACAATCTTTACTCCCCCGTCTCCCTTGTCATTATATCAAGAATATTTGTGTCCAAATGGATGGTTCACAGTCCAGGCCTATAGGTGGCGCTGGAAATTCACCAAAAACAAAGAAGAGAAGCTTGCTCCTGGTAGTCCTTTGTGGTGGATCTAAAATGACGTGTCTTGTGCAGCTGTCCATAACCCTTTTTCGCCCAGCGTAGAGGCAGAGGAGCATCTATTTTGCCCCTAATAGGTTCATTATCTTCTGCAACACCAACACAAAGATGTAGTCCGCCATTGTTGTTATGAGACGTCGGGGGGGGAAGAGGTCGAAGGCGAGATGTTCAGGGGTGGATCGAGGCCAACATCGATACACAAAAGTATGTGAATTTGCTGTCCAAAGGGAAAGGCGAAGGCGGCGTTTTTGATTTTCGACCCGGTTTCAAAAAAAGTGCCTTTGCAGCATCTATTTGGATGATCGGCCACATCAGGCCACATCATGTCCTCTGTGTGGACATGGCCTGACGCATGAAAGATCAAGAGGAAAAGAAGCAACCACCCCAGCTGATCCGAATAATACATGCTAATATGTTCAATCAATTTGTTATGTAACAGCGGTAGGATGATCTCAAGGGATACTCACTTATGAACTGCTAGTTTCTGTGTGATCCTGCTGACAGACGGACCCAAGGAGAAGACAGACCTCTGCCAGCGTTCCTCAGCTACACCATCTCCAATTACCTTGGATCAGATCAGTAGCAGTAGGCATCTCCATGACAACACAGACTCACAAGACTGAAAACGTTACCAGTTAATATTGTTCCTTTCCTTGGTTTGCTTCTGGTAACAAGCACAGAAAATGAAGCGTACATGTTTACAGGTACGTGTAGTCAGCACGTCGTCCATTAGGGCTGTCTGAATTGGCAGCCACTCAATTTGTTACGTAAAGGATTTATCATGTTTAGTTTTGGCTCTGCGAGCTGCCAGTAATCCCAAACCGGCTAACCTGGGAGGTCTGCCGGGTTCAGTCTGGGTCAAGAAATTAATTCATTTCCTGTTTAATGATTGATTGGCTATTTGAGGGCACAAACAAAACCCTCCCTTGTGCTATGATTGTGACTTGACCAGTCTATGCACTGTAGAAATAGGGGAACACTTAGAGCCAGTATGGTAAGGAGATATAATTCAAGTATGATAGTTACACACACTCTGTTTGTGACACGTGACACATCTGTTGTTGCAAACGTTTGTTTTGTTGGATGGTGTTAACTGAACTAAAATGGATTGTGAGTGTCCGTGTTGGCAGACAGAATTTGGGCACATTTGTGTTTCTATTAAATTGTTTTGTTTTGAATCAATAAATCATTAAAAGAGAAAGGGTAATAAGTAAGGGTAAGATGGGAGAAAGGATGGGTTAGAAGTTGGACTAAATATAAACACAGGAAGATGAGGATTTCAACACAAAGCCAGAACAGGCTGAGGCGCTTGGAATCCATTTCACAGTGTGTACTGCTGATGGTAAACTACAGTACTTCATATATTTATACACACACAGCACAAAATCCGAGCAAAATAATTCATTGCACAGCGCGCTTTGCACAGAGCGAGCGCGAGCAGCAGCAGGATTCAGGGCGGACTGGATCCCCGTCATTTCCCCTCATTCATAATTCACACAGCCATTTATCACACATTCCCCGCTGTGCACACTAACAAGTCAGTACAGCTGCGAGCATGGACAGGGCGTGGCTGTGTGGGTGTTGGCATCGAGTGCTTGTTTGTCGGGGAGTGGGCGTAGGGTTATCATGCAGCACCTCGAGAGTGAGCTTCCATCCGCCCATGGCAGGAAAGGCTGAGTGCTGGTACTTAGTGCAGCCTTGATCACAGAGGAGAAGGCAAAGCTTAGGATGATCCGTGACTCATGATCAACATTTCTTCCCAGCTGGAGCATCAGCAGCTCATACTTTGGAAAGAAGAACATGAAGTAACAAATACACTGTGGCTTCATATATCTTTCTTCTGTGTTTGTTTCTCTGTCATTTGTCTCCACACAGACACTGAAGTGCTGCACGTGTTCGACCTCTGCTTGCACACAAACATGGACATTTTACATCGAATGAAGACAAGAGCTTCTGCTTGTATTTGGCCCTTTTCTCCCTTCTCAGAGCACCAATACATCCCTCTAAATCGAGCTTGCAATCTTCATAGCCGCCCCTTTTAATAGCCTGTTGCCGGGGCAATCAGCCTGGGTTGGCCCAGGGTGCGACGTATTTCAGATGGGGAAATGTACTTTGTCCTCTGTTTGTGCTGAGGCGGGCGTTATGGGTGTTTCTACCTTAACAGCACACAGGGCGCTTGATGATGTTACTTTTATTCACACATTCACACTTGCTGGCAGAAGCTGCTGCTCAAAGCC
Organism: Aeoliscus strigatus; assembly: GCA_901007665.1. NCBI lineage: Eukaryota > Metazoa > Chordata > Actinopteri > Syngnathiformes > Centriscidae > Aeoliscus > Aeoliscus strigatus. The sequence goes on from CAAKHB010003764.1 coordinate 126,377, forward strand.
CAGCTGCTAACACACATTCACACAGGGATGAGGCAGCATCAGGAGACATTCAGGGTTCAGTGTGCGAGGACACGTGCACACCAACCTTGTTTGGTACCGACTTTAGGACATTTCCGCTTGATCCAAACCAAATTTACAGATGTGAAAGCTCCCCCGGACCATGATCCACACCACAGCACCAGAATTTGGTCCAACTAAAAGAGGAGATCGCGGTCTGGACCAGACAGAACCACAGTTCTGACAGCAGTGTTTTTTTGACGGTTTGGACTTAACGTCCTTGAACAGGAAGTTCCAGTCATCAGCCTGCACATGCAGAAGGAATACTGGAGGTAAACATGTGCAGTGGGACTCTCTCGGTCTTGTCTTCTCCTTTCCTGCTGGCGACGATAATGTCCTTCCTCATGACCAGGACATTGAACCGAATCCGAGATACCCAAAGACCCATGACAGCGTCATTGTCACCATGCGTCTATTCATTTGCCGTTTGATAAACGGTAACTAGTGCTAACTAGGTAACTTCACCACTTTCATTTGGTCCGCTGGTATTTCTGCAGTGTAAAACCCGAATCAGGGATCAAAAGTAGAAAATGTCGTAAAAACACAAACCTTGGTTCATACTTTAAAGTGTGAGAGCTCCCTTCTACTGTGTAAGAGCCAGATTTATAAGTGGAAACCTTCCGATTACTGGACGACCTGCTCTACCCCAACGGTTTCAGTCTGATGCATGTTTCTATCTGTACGGATCATCTGGTTCTTTACACTCCATAAAACAGTCTGCCGGTATCTGCCACTGCTCAGCTATTCATTCTTTCTCTGGTGTGTCTTTGCAGGACAGGATACAGCATTTGACAACAGATGACTGCACACGATCTGCACGTTTCACAGTTTGGGACAGTGAGATGAGTCCAGCACGAGTGGGAACTGCGTGTACACGCCTGAAGAGAATTCCTCCAACACTGATCACAGTAACATCACTTCTCTCATCATCACTTCCAGTCTCATTGCAGACGGGGGCTTTGACAACATTTTTATATCGGTTTAATTGAAATGTGAACAATGGAGATGGGGTGCTTTTGTTATTTAATATTGAAGGAATCCCCGGCGCTACATTCACGTGAGCATACTTTGGAGTACCATAAGTATTTATCAGAAAACACTGAACAGTTACTGAAAGTTTAGATGTTGCACCTGATTCCCCTACCTGGAGGGGGCTAGGAGAAGAATACAACTTCCAACAGCTTGAAAACGGACAAAATGTCGATTAGTTCCTGAATGGTGAGAAGATGCACCTCACAGACAAATGTCTGTCATTGTGGAAACAGAAAATGTCTTTCTGAGCACAATTAGTCACATTCATTCATTCATCTTCTCCCACCTGCTCCGTTTACGGGTCACGGTTGTGCTTGAGCTGACGGGCCCATAGTTTCACACATGAAACTATGGGTGTGAGCGTGAATTTAAAGTCACCAATTAACCTCAGCAATGCTTTTGGAGGTGGGAGGAAGCCGGAGGACCCACGCAGACATGGCATGCAAACACTACACAGAAAGATCGGAGGCCAGGGAGCGAACCGGGGACCTTCTGGTTATGTGTGCTAACCAGTGCACCGCCGTGTTGCCAGTTGTAATTACAGTACTCCAAAGTATGCTAGCATGAATGTATCGGTAGTGCGATTTAGGATGTGTATCTAGTGGTAAGAAAACATGCATAAGAGGAGAAAAAACCCTACGGTAACAATCCCTCCATAGTCATGAACCAGGTGTGCTCATGTGCTGTTTCCTGCCACCTTTGACCCTGAAAGTCCTCACACCCCCTTTGTGTGCAAATTTCACCACTGGTCCTCCTGAATGAGATCAGCTAGCTGTGATCCTGCAGATAACATCAACGACTGCAGCCACCTTAAGGCGACCTTTCCCACATCGTGTACAAAGCATGACGAGGCATCTTGAAGCCGCTTGCCGTGATAAGGTCAAGGATGACAAACGGTGATGTTCCTTTGCTGCAAGCAACAATTCCATGACGCGATGGACTATGATACGTGGTGGAGGGTGGAGTGATTCTGTGCAGTGCGGTTTGATGTATGATGCCATTAGGCTCTCGGTAGAAAAATGTAACATGCAGAGCCAAGGTGTTCCAGGTGCTTTTGTCCCCCTCGAGCCCTCTGTCCCTCTCGGACCTCTGATGAATTAGCCTTGTTACAGCAATCCTGTGATCTTTTGATTAGTTTTATCACTTTTCAAAAACATCCCAAGAGCCGTTAACTACCTGTCCACAGCTCCGGCGTGCCCCTCCTTATCCAATCGAAGCGGTAAGCCACTTAGGACAGAGCCCTCCACTTCACTATCAAAGCCCCCCATCTTTCTCCAGTCGGCAGAGCGCTGTGTCTGCATACTGATGTGGACTCACAAAGTACAGAGGGAAATTATGTCAGGTAGTGGATCACTGCCCAGGAGAGTCGACGGCTGTGTGTATTTAAAGGTGAAAAGCCGATCATTAAACTTTTGTCAAGTATGGTGTGAAATCCATTGCCAGCATCCAACACACACACACACACACACACACACACACACAGACACACACACACACGTCTCCTGCAGGTCGATGCTGCGGTCCTGTTACCTTTGATGTAGCGACGGCTGCAGCGTTTGACTCAGCCTGAGCCAGTGAAACTGCGCCACGGATACATCCTTCTCTTTCTAGCTCTGTTCCGCTTCAATTTCACCCCCTGCATCTTTGGGTGTAACCTGAAAACCATCTGTGTTTGTCACGCTCAAGGTCGCAAGTAGCAGCCAGCAGTTTTCCACAGGGCCTCAGGCACATAATATACATTTAAATGACTGACGGGACGTTCCTGTGAAGCAGCCGTGGGGGGTGCTGATGGGTGTGCAGGTATTCGTCATGTTGCAGGGATGTGTATCTGTATACAGTCACTGATGGAGACATCATCAAAAGGTTGTGGTTAGGGTTAAACAATCAGGGTCATCATTTAAAGTCCCCTGAAGTGATGGAAACCGGACTGTGTGTGTGTCACAGAAATATAAATGAATCTCCCGATAACAATACTTTCTGCTGAGCATGAAGTAATGGAGCCGGAGTGAGGGGACACCGAACATCCATCACTGGACTACTTGGAGCTAAAGTCTGCTCTGTGTTGAGCTCAGCCTTAATAATAGAGCTAATCGATTGTGGAGGCTTAAAGGTGTACAAATTGATACCATGGGCCAGAATACAAATGATCATCTGACCCCTTGTTAGATTCTCATTGACGTCCACATGACACAAGAAGCTCTTGATGCCTCATCATTATTAAACATGGTCATGGCAGCCTCATTATAGGCAATCAATATCATTTTCTGTGAGTACAAACCCCTGGCTGATGTGTTCAGGGTCAGGATCACAGGCCGCCGAGGGAGGGTGTGATGTTGGAGAATTACCACTATGAATCACTTTCACAGAGGAGATTATTCAGTCTTGTTTAATTGGAAACGTGAAAGAGAGGAGCGCGTGGGCCAGAAGAGGAGCTACTGTACTCTGCCAAGGTTTGCTCAGCAGATAAAGGGAAAAAAGGTCACGTTCACCATTGAATCTGTGTACCTCAAGGCCACTGAGAACACCGCACCGATCGGGAAGCAGCGGCCGGGGCAGCGGTACGAGAGCGCTGACAGCGGCTCAAATTAATGAAAGTGTTCATTAGATGATCACAGGGGAGCTACAAGTATTCATCTGGGCTACTTCCCTCATTTCTTATTCATGAAACTCGAAAGACGCAGACTGGAGGATTTAACAACAAAGTGGGGCAATAACCACAGAACAGGATCCTAAAAACGCACAAGTTATTTCATTTGCTGCTTTCCAGCACTGCATTTAGTCAATATCAGCGCAATATCCTTTCCCCTAGAAATGAAGCTTGAGGGAGCAGAGGTTCTCTGTGGGAATTCGACATGATCAAACAGGTGCCATCATTCTGCGTTAGCCACAAAGGAAGGACACACACAGTTTCTTTCCAAGGAAATGGAGCCAAATATAGCTCCCCATTGCCAGCACAGGAAGAAGCAATTTGTGCAACAAGCAACCCACATGCAACCTCCTTAACATACACTGGATTTACGGTAGTTTAATTTTAACTGTACTGTCAAAACAATAGCTGGATTGACACAATATTCATTAAACGCAGAAAGGGATTTTTTAAATGAACGGTGCTTGTTTTATGCCTCTTTCCACTGTGGGTGTACTGATACAAAACAAAGACTGGATATCTGTACATGGCCAGACACACAATCGCTTTTAACGTTTTGTTTCTCGTTATCGGCAGATGTTTTATTTAACGCTGATTAGACGGAATGATAAAACCTTTGTTTGATTTTTTGTTTTTTTCTTGAGCAATGATCAGGCAATGATAAACCCCATCCGATGAACTTCAATCTGAAATCCTGTTTTTTATCGTCTCCACAGTACATTCAAATCGTCATGATCGTCATCAGTACCATTCTTATTAAGTAACAATGGGCAGTTTCATTTTCATTAAAACCATCTGTATCTCGTACTGTACCTCGCACATTGGTGCGCAACAAACATCTGATCGGATCTGGTCTCAATGAAGTTTGAACCCAGATCTTCTGTCTGACATTAAATAAGATTAGAAATATATAGACAACATCTGCAAAGGCATTAATGTGCAGGGATGGAGTCGTAGATGTCCGAACAGTCAGGATCCCATCGTGGCTGTATCAGAGTGATTTACAGAGACAGTGTTGGACAGTCGAGGCATCAGTGAACAACTCTCCTGACAGCCAGCTCCCTCACTGCCACAGCAGATCGCCAGCGAGAGGATAAATCAAAGGGGAGCGTGGGGAGAGAGGAGGCAGTGATACCACAGTTTATCACACATTTCATCCTAGAACTAAAAGCAGAGACACATGTGACAGACTGGAATTCACTCATTAATCTAGCCAATGAGGGGAAATATGAGCCCGTAAATCTGTGTGGCTGTCTGGTAAACAAAAGGCAGGTTCGCTGGTCATAAAATCCACTTTCAAGTTGAGCATTTATGCATGCAAATTGTTGTGTACTCATCCTATTTCATAATTCAGGTGAGGCCACTCCTAACACGTTTAGACATGCAGCCCTCCTTGGACAGGATCTACTAGTACAAAAACAAAGCTTGGAATGCAAATTCTGAAAAGTAGCAGCTGAACGTCTGCATATCTCCAAACGTTGGTCACACACCATCACTGCACTTCTATACCGAGTGACAACAGATCAGCTAGTCTGGATTATGTCAACATTTGACAACAAACTACAGCTGCAGGAAAGCAGTTTTAGGGGCAAAATGACTAGAGGACAAGATGGAGAGCTGATGATGAGGCAGCGAGCAGATTTCCCATTGAAGAAGGCTACGGTTGCATTAATTTGTAAAGTGATCCCTGCGGGGGTCAGTGTACAATTAAGAGAACGGGACACATTGAGGACGTCTGGAAGACAATGTGACTGAGGAAGGGAACAAAGAGACACAGGGCGCAGGGGACGATGGGATGAGAAGAATACGGAACGCAGACTCACAAACAGCCCCGAGTGCACTGACAACGGCCCCACACCACAGACAGGGTTCTGATCTACATGTGTCTGATCAACTGGCACGAGGACACGTTTCCCCCAGAGGTGTGAAAAACACAAGCGTGTAGAAGCGATTGCAGGCTCATGGAGGTATAAGAGCAAAAAGCCTCACTGCTGCTGTCGGATTCTGTTAAAAATCAAACTTTTCCCACAAAACAAGCTGAAACAGACTGAGCTGGTAGAAGAGGAACGTCTGTGGTATTAACTATTAGATTACATTGGACAGAACTTGATCCATCTCTTAGGAGTTCCCTCAGAAAATTGCAGTTAGGGTTAGGGCGAGGGGGTCAGGGTTAGATGTATTTACATGTATTTTCATCTAGCACCTACCTTTGAGCTGGTCTGCCACCACACTCGGCCCTATTCTCTCGTTGACCTGTCCGTCCTCATGCTGGTAACGGTCGTCTAGAAAATTGGCGGTGGCCTGTGATAGGTGCACTTTCCCCGCCACGCCCAGTTGCTCCATCAGGTTGGCCAAGTTGACGTCATTGGACCAGACGTCAAACTTGAAGCGCTTCATGCCGAGGATACCGCACAGCACCGTGCCGGTGTGCACGCCGACCCTCATGTTGACCATCTCCCTCTTCTCCTGGCAGAACTGTTCGATCGCCTGAATCATGCCCAGGCCCATTTCCACGCAGCAATAGGCGTGGTCCGGTCTGGGCTCAGGACACCCAGCTACACAATAGTAACAGTCTCCAAGAGTGCTGATCTTCTCACAGCCCGTCAGCTCACACAGCCGGTCAAAGCGCCCGAACAAGTCGTTGAGAAGCCCTACGAGAGCGTGAGCGGATTTGTTGGCAGACATTTTGGTGAAGCCCACAATGTCTGCAAACAGGATGCTGACGGGCTCCATGCGTTTCATGTTGAACGGTCTGAAGATGATCTGGCCTCGGGGGATGGAGGTTTTCTTGCGTTTATTGCTCTTCGGGCTGGAGATGGCCACTGCTGCGCCACTTGTGGAGTATCTCTTTGCGGAGCTGTCACCTATCTCCTCATCACCCTGCTTCATCAGTTCATCGGCCACGATTCTGGGCATGACCGAGTGGATCATTCGCTCCTTTAAGGCTTTCTCCACCTCCAGGTCTTTGCCGTGCATGATAGCTTGTCCGACCTTCAGGAACGTGCTGCGCGATCGCACTTCAGACATGATGAATAGATGAATGCCGATGGCGTGTGCGCAGAGGTGGAGGAGGGCTTTGGCTGGGCCCAACCAGCTTAATGTATTCCAGTCGGTTTCGGGAAATAGGTTCAAGTCATCACCGGCGCGGGTCACGTGCAGCCACGCTAAACTCTCAAAAAAGATGGAGTAGAGGAAGCCAAGTAGGACGGAGGCATAAAGGCGAACGTGAAGAACACTGTAGAGCAACAGAAGAACCTCAATACAGAGTGAGAAGGTGCCGACCGGAGAGAGACAGGGGCACCAGGTGCTCCTTCCTCCAAACCGGTCAGAGGACACGTTGGACGTGGGTCCCATGCCACTCAGCTCCTCCACATCCAGTGTAGGTGTGGGACTCTCCAGGTCTCTGAAGCCTGATGTCTGGATCTGGGGGCTCAGAGTCAGGGCGAAGGTGACAAGAATGAGCAGCAGGGATGCTTGATTGTAGCAGCGAGAGTAGATCTTTGTAAAGGTTAGGAGGAAGAGGAGGAGGCAGAAAAGGAGAAACGAGGCAGTCGGAAGGAGAAAGGCTGTCCTGTTGCAGCGCGATGGGTTGGCAGCAAAGTACAATCCCCAGAGGAGGCCGGCAGTCGACAGGTAAAAGAGCACGTAGCGGAAGCGACGCTGGGTTTGAGGGAAACAGCGTTCTCGGCAGGCTTCCTCCAGGATGGAGGAGTCAAACTTTGGGTCCCAAAAATGTCCCGCAGATCTCTCAAACAGCTGAGGCATCTTCTTCTGCGGGCGAAAGCTCTTCACAGCTGGCCTCTTTACCCCCGACTCTCCAGAGCTGCAGCTGGAGGAGATGCTATACTTGCAGTGTTTGGACCCCCCCATGAAGCCTCCCCCAATCGAACCTAGCGGCCCGCCGCCATGCTTGTGTTTGACACCACTGCCGATCCTCACTGAGACGCCCCCGTCTCCACTCGAGTCACAGCTCACCTCTGTGTTGTGAGAGAGCAGATGTTGATGCTGGGGAGACGCCATGTTGTTGTTGAAAAATCCAGATATGGAATTAAGGCAAAGAACGGAACACAGAGCAACGATTGTTAGAGGTGAAGAGGCGGAGTCATAAACATCCTCTCAGGTTACATTCCACTCAGCTGGCAGTGTGACAGCTGCAGAAACACCAGCAGGAGTCCAAAGGGTTCGGAGTCGGTCATTACTGCCCTGTTTGACGTCAGTCCTTCTGTGACCCCATCTGTTTTGACGTACTGCATCGTCGACTCAGCTGCAGGTCCTATTCCCCTCAGTGGGGAAAATATTTGGAGAAAAAACTGCTGAGAATTTCATAAAAGTGAAGTCTGTAAAGGGAATAACAGAGAGTGAAGAGATGGATCTAAAGGAGAACTTTCATTTGTTGTAAGTGCAGGTCCGTGTCTTCTTCACTTTCCATTCTGTTTCACTGTGCAAAACTTCATCCAAACAAAGTCCAGAGGGTCCACCCAGGCTTGGATTCACACCAACATGCTTTCACCTGTACTCCGTCTCAAAACGCATCTTCATCAGAGATGGTCAACAGGAGACTGATGCATGAGAAGCAGAAATCCAACAGCTTGTGATGGGGTGGTGCGTAAAGACGCTCCTCTGGGATGATGCTCCATGCAGTCCTGCTTTGGTGCTGCACAGCTTCTGGTGGACTCACCTAGAATGGCGCCAACTCATCGTCCCGCCCGGTGCACACTGGACTGCGTACACACTGTCTGGATGTCCCAAGGGTGCCTGAATCATCTGTGACAGACGAAAACCTGGGGGGGGGGGAAAGGATGAGATCATCTGAATTATACGAATTATCCCTTTTTTTTCCTGCAAGTAAAGTTCAAGACAGCTGCTGCCCCCCCCCAACAACATGAACCCGGTGAGAGTGGCTAATTGAAATGTATCCATACACACACACGCACACGCACGCACAGCCACTTTCAATCAGTTGCCCGAGAAGCACAAGAGACCAGTCATGGCTCCACATCCTGGAATCAGAGCCTCGTCCTGCCTTCCAGTCTCCAGTGAGATGATAGATGATAGATGATAGTTACCTGAGCAGACCTGCGTCCCCGCACATGCACGCACCTGCAGCGGATAATTGCGTGTTATCCAGGCGCGGTGCGAGACGCCGCCGCCACCATCTTCTGCGCACTGACAGGCGTCCGGGGGAGTCTGTGTGGGTCTGAGTGGAGTGTGTGACTACAGACTAAACGAGTGTGAAGTACGCCAGAACAAGAGAAAGACCGTTTCCGGGCGCCTCCTTCAAAATAAAAATCACAACCGTCTCTATCGCGTTCTTAACATTCGGAACGTTCTAAACATTGAAAGGTTCACGTCTAAAACGTGGATCCACTGGCGTTCATGTTTGTACACGTTGTTTGTTTGTCTGTTGGTTTATTCCTGTGGTGTTTTATCCTGTATTGTTGTGGATTTTTATGGTGCTATGAGCCTCTCTTTTGATATGTGTTTTTAATAACCAATGGTCACTGGAAAAAACTAATTTATTGTTTTTATTGCGCCCTTACTCCCTGAGTGATGGTACTTGTAAGCTATTGGTACACTGGTACACAGAGTGGACCCTCCACACTCCAGGACATAAAGGTCAGGAATGTCATTCAGCAAATGTTCTCATGTATGGACATTTAAACAAAGTGCTCAGACAGTCCTTTATTTTGAAGAGAAACGGCGGTGCTTCCGTTCTAATGGCAGCGAGATTGTGTTGTCTGCGTTTGGCCAGCAGACAAAGCAGTGGGTATGACTATTGGCTGGAATGCACATACTTCTGGAGCAGGCAGGAAGGAGAAGGAATACATCTGAATGTAGTGTCAGTATGAGGTTCTGTTGGTGAACATGTACTCTTACAATTTATAATATACTTCATATATACAGTATGTATCACATAAAGACTCATTTACTTGTATCCACTCGTAAGAACTGGATGTTGAACATTGTGTAAACGAGCAGCAGTCTTTGTTGCTGAGACGTCAGAGACCGTTCACACTGCAGCCGTCCTATGCCTGTCCTATGTGAGAGGACAGCCCACCGAGATCATTCACAGAATACGGAACACACTTTATGCACCTGTCAACCTGAATTCATCAGCACAAATCCTCCAATGGGATTCAAAGCAAAACATCAACTCCACATTATAGTCACATCTGATAAGATCAACTTAATTTGCCTTTTTTATGAGAATATCTATAAATTGTGTGTGTGTGTGTGTGTGTGTGTGTGTGTGTGTGTGTGTGTGTGTGTGTGTGTCCACTCTAATATTTGTCTCTCCCCAAGTGGCAGGTTAACAAGCCTGTTATTTTTCTGCACCAGTTAACAAGCCACACAACAGGTGGCTCGTCAATGGCCCTGAGTGTGTT
>CAAKHB010003764.1:136518-147765 GCA_901007665.1 Aeoliscus strigatus
CTCACACCCATAAGCATCCATCCAGCCTTCAACCTTTGACATGTTGCTCCCCGCTCAGATAAACTGCTGGTACAATACAGGCCCCAGACAAAAAGAACAAAACAAAACAAAACAAAACATGCATTTAAAGGGAAATGTGACAGAGTTTAACCCGGACATGGATGCAGACAGACAGGGAACAGACGAGACAAACGGTACAATCAACAAACCTTTTTTTTCTGAACAGTGAATTGATCATTTTGATCACAATAACCACAAACTGTCACTAAACCTGGTCAGTCATATGTCTTTATTCTTGATGATCAAGCTTTCAAATGGGGCTAAAGATAAGCGTTTATACCAAAAGAAAAGAAAAGAAAAATCAACAGCTACTTAAATGGGACACACATCCGTTCTCAGTCTAATTCACAGATAAATTAAGATATTTGATACTGGAAAAACGAAACAAAAAAACAAAACAAACAAAAACAAACACACAGTGTCAATTAGCCCTGTTAGTGGCCTGTTGAGCCTTTTACACTTTTACACAGCACTCTCTAGTGGGCACTTCTGAATCTGCAGTGTAAACATACTAAACACATCCTGTGGAGCACTCAAAGAAACAGATAATAAATTAAGCTTATTTTGAGATGGTTTGTAGCTTTAATCTGCATTTAAGTCCAGTTTATTTGGGGACCACTGTTACTGTTAATGAGGAGGAGGCAGAGGGAACTGGACGAGATCCCTTGATACGTTTTTGGTGCTGTACTCTTTACCACCTACTTGTCCTCTGAGGATGTATGACTGTGTGTCTGTAGTAATAGTTTGTCATTTTGTGAAATGCCACCATTATCACATTAACCAACAGGCCACTTAGGCCTACAGCTTACTGATCGAAACATTCAACCACTTTGGTTTTACACACGTCTTTAGTCCACCATGGACTTTGGTGCCTGACTGCCCAGTCTGTGTTGGAGAAGTGTGTTTCCCAAAAGTCCAGCTATGACTGTGCACTTTTCACTGAGGTAGGCTTTTCTGACAACTTGACGTTATGAAATGTTTTTCTCCAGATGTGGGTGTTAAGGGTCATATTTGTTGTTTTGTCTTTCCACAGAGGTCAGGGGTCAACTCATGAGTCCTCCACCTCACCTTCTCCTCTTTATTGCCTTCAGCTTTTGCAAGTCGAGCAAAACAAAAGGGAAAACACATGTGTGAGAATGAAGTCACAGTAGGATTGTTCAGTTTGTACACAGCCTACTTCAATGCCCATTTGGAAAGTTTACACCGACAAATCAATAAATAAATTTCTAACCTGCACAAGAAATGGCAGCTATTATTATAAGTACATTGTCCATGCCACTTATCAATCAATCCATAAATATCGATATCAATCCATACCACAGTACTGAATCTCTGCCAGAGACATGAAGAGCAGGTTAAGAACTGAAGCAGAATGAACATACCCATCCCACTCTGAAGACTCTGACCCTTGAACCCTGACCTCTGCTTCCATTATAGGGCTCATTTCACAGGTTGTCAACAACCAAGACCATCAAGCAAATAAAAACGAATACTCAAATTCATGGTGTGGCAGGGTTGGGTCAGGTGTCAGTAGCAAAATACTACTGGGGCTTGTTGAAAGGCAAATGCATGCACCAAAATCCCAACTGTAACATGCAGAGTTAAGGTGAATCTATGTCAGAGGGTAAAGAGATCTGGATTACTACCCAGGCACAAAAGCTTTGTATAGCACCCACAAAAAAAGGCTACTTCAAAAACAACTTCTGAAGCATCTGGAATTGACCTGCTGTAACACAAATCTAAGGATTTTACAACACAAACAGCTGTTGCCACTTTTCTGTTTTATTCACATACAAGGGAGCTGGCATTGGACTGTTTTCAGTGTCATCATTTTCAATTTGTCTTCTGAATCAGATATATTTTCCATTTTCCTCATCGGGACATGAACCCCACAGACAGAGAAGGGTGTGTGTTTTACAGAATCACATTCTCTTTTCTTCCGCATTTGTATCCTTAAGCTGCCTTTTCAAGCAATGGCCCTTCCCTCCCGCTGTCTGCCTCATCCTCCCCACAGTCCCTAAATGCACCTCCCGTGTTCTCCTGAGGAAATTAACCCTAATATTCTTCCCTCCGTCTCCTCAATAATACAGGCATTCTGACAAATGCAGGCTTGCTCTACACCAGAGCCCTTTTCTTCACCTCCCTTATCTCCCTATTTCCCCCACTCCAGTTATTTTGTGCTTCTCAGTTCTTTCGGTAGCGGTTCTTTGGCTTCTCCCCACAGCCGGTGGCCTCACAGGAGGACAGACCAGGCTGTTTGCCAGAGTTAATGCTGCTCAGAAGGGCGGGCAGCTCGTTGGTGATGGCCCTCTCAATCTTATCCAGCAGACAGCCTCCGATGTAGGAGCACTGGGCCGACAGGGGTTTGAAGTTGGTGACTGGGTTGATGCCAAAGAAGTCACGGTAAGCGTCACGGTTCGGCAGGTCAAACTTGCTGACGTTGGTCTTGGCGAGAATGGACTTGAAGATGTAGAACTTGTCAGGGTCGTCCACGATCTCCTTGAAGACCAGTTCCGGGTCGCTGAAGAAGCTCATCTTGTCTTTAAAGGTCTGGACGTAGCGATCCACCAGCAGGCCGTGGATGCGCACACGGATGCCGTGCTGGCGGATGAAGGCAATCTTGTTTTCCATCCGGTTTTCGATCACCTGGTTCAGATCTTCCAGGAGGGAGATCTCCTCTCGTTTGAAGAGCTCACGACTGGTGTCAGGCGCGTAGTCGTAAGGCCAGAAGGAGCTGACATAGACGCGGGGGGGTTCAGTCACATTAATGAGGGGAGCTAAGCTCCAGAAAAGAGCTCCGTAGACTCTCATGAGGTCCTGAGTGACCAAGTTGTCCGCCTTGTTGAGGATGATGCGGATTTGGGATTCACGACCTTTCAGCTGCCTGAAGAGCATCTCCAGTTCCAGACCCACGTCCAGTTTGGTTGGGTCAAAAACTACAAAGATCAGGTCAGCACGGTCAATGAACCACTGGCAAACATCGTTGAAAGGGTAGCCTGGTGGAAGGAAAGAACGTGTGACTCAGTGCTAAGTTTCAGTGTTTAGGTACCAAACCTGCATTCTGAGCGCCAGTGTTGTACCTCTCTCCTGCTGCTTTCGGTTCTCGATGATTCCAGGAGTGTCCACAAAGGTCACACGTTCCAGCAGCTTGTGGGGCATCTCAATTCCAATCAGCTTTTCAAGGAAGTTTTGGCCAAACTTCTCCAGGGGAGAGAAGGAGCGAGAGCTGTCTGCTGCCATGACGATGCCCTCGACAGAGCGGATCTTCTCCCCGTGCATAATGACGGTGAACTCCGAGGTAGTTGGCTCAGCTCCTGGGGATTCACAGAGGAAAATGGATCAGTAAGAGCTGTGTCAGCATAGATCCACGCAGGGATCAAACGTGAGTGAGTAAATTCGTGTAGACACTTCTCGTTCATTCAGAATATATGTATGTATGTCAAGAACCTGTGTAGAGCTGGTAAGGGCTGTCGTTCAAGCCCAGGAGGTAATTGATCATGGAGGACTTTCCCACGCTCCAGGGTCCCAGGAACAGTACCATGGGCTTGGATGTGATTTCTCCATCTGTGGGGCAATGAAAGACAACAGGGATTCAAACGACAGTTTGACGGCTGAGTGACGAGCGAGAACCTCTCGAGTTCATGTGTTATAGAATCTATTGATTGCATCTGATGCTGATTAGAAAAAGAACTCGAGCTGTTCTGATGGCAAATAATGTGCTGCAAATTTTCAATTCTGCTTGCGCCTCATGAAAGAATAATTCAACCGCAGTCGAGCGGATGAACTACACTTCTTCTGAGGAGGCACTGATAAGCACTGTCACTTTCAATCCTGAGCACAGAGGACAACAGGAGAGAGAGAGAGAGAGAGAGAGAGAGAGAGAGGCTGTTAGGCATGTTTAATAGCAAAAAGGAAAGGTCAGTGCTGCCATTGTGTGTCAAGAGCTTTCAAACAAGCTGTGTGTCGAGAGGACATGCTGACAGGATGCTGGGACACATGTCGGTCTGCAGTGTTGGTCCAGACCTGGGTGAGTTCAGCCAAAGAAGGAGAGGAGAAGGAAAGTACCATCACAAAAAAAAAAAAAACTTTCTTTAATGACCTCAGTGTCCATGAAAATGAACTGAAAGAGTTCGGTGCACTCCCCCAACAGCGTCTTCCCTCCTTCGACTCCCCTTTGCCGAAGCACAGCTGCACATGCGACTCCCACATCTGACAAACAACCACCAACTCCCATGATGCGTGTGTCATGACAAATGGTGCATTGATTTGCAACATTCCGTCCCGTTTCATTCTTTAGTTGAGCTAAAGAGATTGACGGCTGAGACTGACCCACTTCCTGTGGGCGGATGATCTGGTAGGTTTGGAGAACCTCGACCCACGGTGCAGTGCTCGCTTACATCTATCAAATGGCTCATATGTGGGAGGACAAAGGAAGGGGCGGAGCACTTAAGGCAGCGCCATGCACAGGTAAGCCCCACCCACACGCACCTGTGGCTGAGTCCCCAAGGGTTCGTCCAGGGTAGGCTGTTAGATGGAGTGGATGGGGGAGTGGATGGGGGAGGACAGGAGAGGGTGAGGCACAGAGAAGAGAAGGAAACGCAGGAGAGAGAGGAGAGCTCAGTGAGAGGGTGAGGTTTCTGGAAGTGGGGAGGGGGGTACAGTGACAATGTGTATGAATGGGTGGGACACCCTGCTCTGTTTCACCTGATGAATGAATGATGTTAATGGTTTTTTGACTCCGTTTGACTCTGCATGCGCGCCAAGCCTGGGAAGGGGCAAACTTTAGAGAGACTTGGCGGTTTGGAGTGCAAACGGGGCAAAACGTCAGTGGGAAACCGATGAATTTTAAGGAGAATTTGGTGTGAAAGAAGTGATCAGTTGGAAATGGAAAGATTTCATCCAAGATTAAAATCAGCTCTCAGGTCGGTGTGTACGTTATAACGTGTGGGTTGACAGTGTAAAGATGATGCACACGAATCAGACACTAAAGCAACCCAAACCCACACAACGGAACTAAGTGAGTGCCGGCGAAACCAAAGTGTCTCCACCTGAGATCTCGTGCTGCCTCAGCTCATTGTACTTGTAGGCCTGCTCCATGGGCTTGATGGACGTGTGGTAGATCTTCCGCAACCGCTGAAGAGCCGCTGGAGGAGAGGTGAGGGACAGTCTCTTTAGAACAAATCACCAGATGGAAGCAGATTTAAACACACAACTTGATGGGAGGGTGACCCATCTGTGGAGACGCCGCACCTGCATAGTCTGCTGACTTTTCCTCTGTCGCGAGTCGCAGCGTCTCATCGATGTGAGCTGTGTCTCGTAGGACGGAAGTGAAGTCTTGCTCTCCTTCATCTGGAACACAACAGTGACACAATCACGTTGTGGGTCTGTTTAACGTCTGAGCACCCGGTTCTTTCTTTTGTCATTTTTTTTGCTTTTGGCTTCACCCTGTAACCACAGATGCCTGTAATTTATCAGGTGTATGCGTGTGTGTGTCCGTGTGTGTGTGTGTGTGTGACTGAGAGCGAATGCATCCACTCACCATTGTGTCATGTCCAGTTCTGCCACATATCAGATTACTTAGATCACAGCTGTTAGTACAATCAGCTCTTAATTTAGAACGCAAACTCCCAAAATACCCGGACAAAGACATTTGTCTGGCATCGTCCCAGGATTTACAACAAGGAGCCCGCTCAGCCCCGTACATGAGACAATGATGTGCAATCCTCTTGTCTCTTTTCCACTATTTTTATCAGCCTATCACAGACCTATCGAACTGTCCCTCTCATGTCTCCCACAGCGTCCTGCTTCAGACGATCATCTATATATAGGAGCAGTAGGGAGGTCTTCCTCTTTCACACATTCATGCCCTGCAGGGGTGACAGCCTCAGTATCCCAGCTACCAGACTCTCCCCTGATAGAGCTGTGAGAGAATTCAAGAATGCATCGACAGGGTGTTAGCTGGAGCTGATAAACGACATCAACACATGTCAAACAGAATCCCAATTGATCAGTGTGTATTATTTGATTATATTTCTGCACATCCTGCAAGTTTAGTATTGGTCTGTTTTAAAAAATGTTGGAATGGAATGATTGACTGATTAAAAAGCAGCAGGAAAGACATTAACATCAAAAGCAAAGACCTCAACTGATTACTGCTTGTAATGGGGGGAAAAATAAGAGACGAAACGTGTTCTCAGTACTATCAGTGTGTAACACATCTCTCTTCTAGCGTACAGTCATATCACTGTTACTCTGTTGCCATCAATTCATTGGTTTGGTTCGTATTCGCTGCTGTTCTCAGCTATCATTCAACAAACAACAGGCAGAGATTTCTTTTTATGCAGTTCATGTTTTTTTCTGCACGTTCCCTTATATTTTTAAGAATTGAATTTAACCAAATGGGCATTGAATGCACAAAATCAATATTAAGAAAAGGAATTCTTGCAATTGTTTTAATTAAAGTCTTATATTCTCTCCATTTGACTGTTTTATTTCATCTTGCTGAAGTCGGTCAACTAAGAAGTACTGGATTGGTTTCCTACTCCAGCTTTATATTGTTTATCAATGAGAGAAGTTGAACCCCCTCAGCTGTCGGGGATCCTAGCCTGGAGTAAATCCCCCGGCCACATGCTCGATGACTTCTTGTGTTTCTGGCCAAGCATCAGAACAGCGCGTTGCTTTGGCCAAAACTTTTTGTGAGTTAAATTCCAAGTGAAATCCTTTGCAGGCCTGTTTGTGTACTAGTCTGCATTGAAAATGTCCAAATGACACTAGAATTCACTGTATTTAACTGTCTGCCTCCTTTGGTAGACGTTCTTGCAGTCGATCCAAATACGTCACAGGAAGTAAAAAATGAACTTTTTAACACACACTCCCTGTCCGGCTCGGTCTTCAGCTGACTGACGACAGATGTTTGTTCGCCAGTAGAAACGCTGCTGGTGAAGAAATAATTCAGCACCCCTGATTCTCCCCGAGTCAACCTGCTAAAAATAAGCCTGTATCGTGTTACTCTCAGCACGGAGCAAGAACAAGAGAAACCAAAAGGTAAGTGACCAGAACCAAACTGCAGCGTCAGCAACACGGTGTGGGAGGGAGGTCATCGACAACATTTTGCAGTCCAATGAATGTTTCGACCTTTGTTAGCGGGAGCTCAGGACATTCCCACTTCCTGTCTACAGTGTCTCCTCTAGAAGAGGGTGCTCATCCTCCTGAACCACGTTTGCCACGTTACACCTGTAACTTGACTCATCTCTCAGAAGTACAGCCGCATCTTTTAGCGCCGTCCTCCTGAGTGGCTCTTAAACGCCGTGAAGGCGTTAACACCTTCCAATCTAGTCAATCCCTGATTGAGGCCCGGGGACAGAGTTCCACAAAGATCAGAAAGGCGGCATTGCCTGCGGATGGCGAACCTTGCATCAGCGCTCAAATTTAACCCTGCAGGCGCCAGGGGACTCGAACCCCGCCCCCTCCCAACATATTTGCCCAGGACCATGTGTCCTCCCGGAGCCCGTTGCCACACAACCTTCCCTCAGTTTGGAGAAACATTGTGGCGGCATTGCTCCATCCTGCCGGCGCTTTAAGCCCCATCACAGCCTCGGCGGGGGAGTAAGTCATCTCACAACAATAGTTTTCCTCATCAGAAATCAAGTTTTGCAACTCAGAATTTAAAATCTGTCAAACTGCCTGTGGACATCTGAATTTAGATGAATTGGTGAATTAGATGAATGAGCTCCCGTGTCCTGACTACCGGCACAGACATTCTGTGTTCGGTACATCCAGACTGAGATGGTGTCAAATGAAATCAAGACTTGTTGAATTAAATACAAGTTGAGAGCTGCTAACTCACGACGTTACATTTGTAAAGTAAACCCAGTATCTGATGTGTGTATTCAGGGATGAGCCTGAAGTGGACATACTCTTATGTACGTGTGAATGTGTGTGCTGGAGTGTGTTTACACTGTATTAGATAAAAGCCCAGGAAGCGGAAAACCCCGTGATCATGTTGTACTTGCAGCACAGTGGAGGTAAATTAAATTAAACTAAACATGATGAGGGTGGCGCGGCCAGGACCCCCCATGGTCAGAGGGTTTATGCTGAGTATGGGGGTATTCGAGCGACATTAACTGACGGCCAGGGGACTCCGCTGGAAAGATTTCGGCCAAATATAAACTCGGTGGACGACGGTTCTTCATTGAACACCAAAGCAAACAGGGGTGAAACCCATCAATGGATTTGTGTTCACGTTACAGTTCACCTGTCACAAAAATACAGAATCAAATCCATAAGTAGTTGTAATTACAGCAAAGGTCAGAGGTGTGAGAGCAGTCAGGGTGTGGTGAGAAGAGGCCATGGATGGCAACAGGTGCCACAGCCCACGGAGCTGGTACTCCCCCGTAGTCAGAAATAGATCCACAATGGGTCAGAAGACGGACAGAGGAGGGGGCAGAATGACTGCCTCCTATTTTAGGGTTGGGACTGTTGGTCGTTCTGGAGACACAGAGGCATCCACATCCCTCAGAACAGTCACAGGTGTAGGAGCCGCAGTATCACACCGAAAGTAAAACCTGACGTCTGATTCCTGACTGACGCACCAGCACCATCCAGATTGTCATCTACGGCCCAAAACTGAACCGGTGGGGGGTCTCATGTGGTCACATGTCCCCGTACAATAAAGGCTGGGCTGTTTTTAGGACCAGGCCTCTGTGACTCGGGGGTTATTACTGGACCTTCCACACCATCTTATGTTAGCCACGTCCACGCTCTAAGTCCTCTGTGGGATCGCGGACCAATGCAGTGGAGTCACAGGCTCAGGAGAAGGAGCAAGGGCAAAGGCACTTTACGCTGAGGTGTTGATCTGATCCCTGCTCTCCCATTGGACAGCCACAAAAAGGACATCAGGTGCCCTTGGGACTGTGGTGCTGGTGGGTGGGGGGCACTCGTCTCAGAGGAGCTATTTGTACAAACATACAAACATAGCTACCTTTATAAGTGTGAAGGAGATCTTGTGTGTTGGGGGCTTTTCCATGTATCAGCGGTAATACCGCCGCTGTGCCGCGTTGTCGTGTTAACGGACCAGCTCAGCCGGAAGGTGAAGATCTCAGACCTCCAGGTGGCGAATCCTCCAGGACTCACCTACGGTCTCAATCCTTTGGCCCAAAGAATGAGACGGCACATCCTGTAGGACGGACTGGACCTTACACATGTCCACATAGAGCCTCTGCTCAGCCACGACTGACCTTCAACGCACACATCTCCAGCAGACGGGCCACAAGTCATGCTTTAGTCCAACTTTACTTTATCTAGCAGAATGTAACTTCAGCTCCGCAGGGACGTTCCCGCGGGGGGCTCCCAACCGTACGTAAGGAAATGGTGGCAATTTGTTGCATTTTGGGACCGCACTGCTCACACGTGCAGTTCACATCTGCAGGTCAGATGAAACCAGAGGCCGCTGTTGCTTATCAGAACCTACGTAATGTTCCACGGGTATGACTGTGTACTGTGTATAGTTCTTTTCGGTATTTCCTCTTCTGTATGTATTCAGGTCCTAACTGGAGGAACCGTTGTTGATTGTGTGCATACTAAAACAATAAATGAATGTTGAAGAAAGCAGAGAATGAGGATGTGTCCCTCATTCCACCTTCAGGCTGACGTACAGCACACACTGGAGGGGTCAAATTTTCCATGTGTCCACTAACGTTCTTATGTCCACATAAGAACGTTAGCAACGAGTTGCTCCGGTAACTGACGCTCAGATTCTTCCAGATGCAGATTTCTGAAGCCTGGATCATCGCAGAACATGTTTTTATGTCTCATGACCCCCAACACACAATAATATACACAGTATATTTACTTCCATCGTTATTACTTCTTGTGCATGTTGTTTATGTGTCGTTAACCAGCCTTGACTTGAAACTGAGACACGTCTGCAGACGTGAGCGTAAAATTTCTCAACATCAGGGGGGCAAAGTTCCGAAGCAGCTCTCAGCTCATTGCTCTCACAATCATGCCAGCAGCGAAGTGTTTTACCAGTTATACTGTAGATATACTGATATACATGATGGTGAACCCTGCTGCAGTAATAGTACATCAACGTCCCAGCAGTCAATAAAACAAATAATGACAACGCTTGTCACCATTCTCAGAGTACTCCATTCACTGGAAACAACACTCATGTGCCTGAAGCCAAAACACCTGTGTGGGACGTCGATGAGGTCTATGAAGTCACAGGCCGCCGTCACAGTACGACCCCTCCTGCCTGGAGAATGCATGTCCCTATAAGGCCGACTGCTGGGAATAAATTGTGATTGTGACAGTGCAGAGTGACAGCAGCTGTGCAGCGTATCTAAAGGGTAGCACTGGGTTGGGAGGGGTGAGGAGTCAGGAAGGGAACGGGAGGGGAGGGGAGGGGAGGGGAGGGGAGGGGAGGGGAGGGAGGAACCGTAGTGGACAGTGTTGGGTTTCAGGAGGCCTTCCAATCTTAGACACCTGACAGCGGCCTGGAATATGGAGGCCTGGCCCCCGGGCTGCAGAGCTGAACACCACCCCAAGGACGGACAAGGGTGACGCGCAAGGGTAACGTCTCGTGTCCACAAGTCACTCGACAAACTTCCCTGTGGTGATCTGGGAGTATTGTGAGGGGTCAGCTCATGGACATATTGGAGACAGGCTGGGAAGGAGCTGCTATCTCTGTGCCTCACGCAGCCATCTCCCCTTCAGTGTTCAGAAGAAAAAACCTCAAGAACAAAGCAAAGCAACACCAAAGTACCTGTGAATAAACCAATGGAAGAGAACTGAATGAAGCCCCCCACATACCCTCTGCCTGGTTGGATTTCACTTTTCACATCAGTGAGTGCCGTGTGGGACTAACCCTCCCTCACAAACTCTCGGAGAGACATGATCAGACATTTGTCCGTACATCACAATCAGACTCAACCAGTCGTTTTCCACTGGCCGACAGCGTCCGATGTGAGACCTGTAACTCCACTGGAGATCTCTGTGACATCATCCCTCCACTGTCTGTTTGTGACATTTTCATATTTGTGACCTAAATCAAAGATCCATTGGCCGTATGAAACCTGTCGCACCGTGACCTCAGACGTTAGCCTGCACACACACACACACACACACACACACACACACACACACACTTTTAAAACAAGCCTCAGCTTGACTCTATTAAAAACATAA
>CAAKHB010003766.1:0-24327 GCA_901007665.1 Aeoliscus strigatus
CACATCTCATGTGTACCCTGCTTGTGTTCTGCCCCGCCCCCTCTCCCCTCCTCCATTGTCGTAGTCTAGCGGCCGATTGGACAAGGGCTTCTCTCTCTCCTCTGTTACCAAAAAAGAGGCAGCGCTGGTGTTTGGGGATTTTCATTGTGTGGAACCGTTTGACACAAACTGTTCAATCCTGAAGCATTTTCACAGTACGGTGACGCCTTCTGAAGACGTGTCGGTTAATCCAGAACAAAGCCAACTGGTCTAATGTGATATCCTCCATGTAATGACTTGTTTTGTTACTCATCGCAGTTCATACGACTGTATTTTATTGATATCGACACCAAATTATCACGCCCCCCCTTTTTTCTACCTGTTGTAATGGATGTCACTGTACAGTTTGTGTAACGTTTCAGTATTTTTTTTCTTTTATAAATTGACGTTTGGTTGCGACACCAGTTTTATTTGGCCTTTGTTTCACAGTTCAGTATAACTCTGTATCGATTTTGATTATTTAGGTTTTGTTACTTAACCGGGTGGAATATATGGGGGTTTTCGGTCGGTTTGGTGCTGTGGAACGTCAACGACTCAACAGGAAACGGCATCGTTCCATGTCCAAACCACACAAATGGTCTCAGTTGTCGTCCACATCGGTTCAACTGACTGTGGTGTCATCGTTGGCGAAAACCAGTTAAAAATGTTGCAAAAAGAGTTGCATGTGTAGTTCAACTACTGCAGGTTTTTCCAGAGAGTTCCACAGCAGCAAACGGCTCGTTGAACCTGCTCTTTGTTTTCTTAGTATTTGTATCGCCCTCTTTCCCTTGTATTTACCCTCTCTCTACCTCTGTCTTTCCATTTCTCTTGTATATAACCCCCACTGTTTTCAGACCTGTGAGTCTGTATGAACTCCTTTTATACCTCAACTTTAGAATTGTTCTAGAAAGAGTAAAACAAAAAGGAAGAATGACAAACTGTAGTGTTCTTATTAGAAAATTAATACAATGATTTAGTGTGATTTTTTTTTTCTTTTCAGTATTTGATTTCAGATTTTAGGAGTGTTTCATTTTATAATTTGTCACAAACGCTATTGTGATAGTCAAATGTAATAAAAGGAGAGATTGCACCATCCGATGAGAAATCTGTCATCTTATGTTCAATGCAGAAATGCATTCTGGGAAATGTCACTATTTGTCAACGAGGAAAAGTTTGGAAGAAGTTCAGAGAGCTGAAATAATTCTCCAACAGCCTCTGGAGGGCAGAGCGTCAGTGTTTGTCTCTCATTTATTGCAGGCTGGCGCCTTCACACTGCCATCGTCCATCTCTCTTCTTTAACATTTGTGTCCAGAGGCAAACTGACGCCGTTGTCCTTTGACGTCTGGACACAGTCAAGGTCTTCCTGTAGAAGAAGCAGAGCTGTGGTGTGACAGGATGTAAAATAAAAACCAGTGAAGACGTTCTGACTGTGGCCTGACGAGTTCAGCTGAGTCCGTCCACATGGACGATAAGATGGTGGCTCAGAGCGGGTCCCAGAGTGAGTCAGTCACAAGACGCCAGCGTTCCTCCTGCGTGTGTCTTTCCTGAATCGATGACGTCATAGCCCTGCCTCTCCTTTGGCCCACACGCGCCACCCCCACTCTAACAACAACGACGGCGTCTCACCGTGTTGCGTTGGTTCTGCTGAATGTGTCTGTTCGTCCATCCGATCAAATTTCTCTTTCGATGCAGATTCTCCCCAAACTTCTCCTTTGTGTGCACATGCACAGTTTTCCTCTCTGTGTCAGTGTTACCGCGCCACCTACAGGCCTGGAGAACGTACTACAGCGTGGACACACGTTTCTGAGGACGATTCCATGTGGTTCCGTTTGTGTGGACGTGGCCCGATCGGTCGTGGTTTGGATCAGTCAGCGTGTAACTGATCCGGGGCGGAAGACGGAACTGGAGATGATGAAGATGGAATTTTTAAAAAGGCCTGATGGTTTATCGATTCGATTTAAAAACAGGCTGAGCGACTCTCACAGCGACGCCGTAAAACACTCGATCAAATCAGGAAAGAACATATAGTCGTACTGTACATCACACCGAATTCTCTTCACGTGAAAACAACTTAGTGTTCTGTCTGGTTCCAGTAAAGTGACTCGTGATTGGACGTGTGACTCACCAGAGGGGAATGCGATCACAGATTAAACCCTTCTCATTAATCTAGGTGCCTCCTGGGACAGAGTGAACTTGACATTGGACAAGTTCTATCTTGCACTCTGGAGTCAACAACAGAGCGTCTGCAGGTACCTCTGCCAGGGGCGAGTTCATCTCGACCGGTGAGGGCGCCCTCTTCTGGGCCGCGCTCCTCTGACACACGCAGCACAGGATCCACTTGAACGTCCTCCGCATCTCGTCGTCTCGCAGGGAGTAGATGACGGGGTTGACCAGGGAGTTGCACTCGGCGATCACCAGGCAGAACTTCTCGTAGGCGTTGGCGTGGCTGTCTTTACCCAGCAGCCCGTCCAGGAGGAGGGTCACCAGGCCGGGCGTCCAGCAGATCACGAACGCCCCTGTAGAGACGTGGAGGAAACAAACGGACACACACAAACACAACGTGGACGTTGTTTGTTTGTGTGTGTGTGTGTGTGTGTGTGTGTGTGTGTGTGTGTGTGTGTGTGTGAGCGAGCAGTCACCACAGAAGACAAACTGGTTTGTGGAGGAAGTGGGAGGTAGTGTCAGGAATGCTTATCTGATAAAAAAAAAGTCAACAAGATGTTGTGCACAGTGCAGACGGACGTGCTTTCCTCTGCCTTCAAATCAGTCCTCAGCTCACCTGCTTCCAGAGAACCTCACATCAGACACACACAGTCAACGTGAGAGACGAGGTACACGCACGCACGCACGCACGCACGCACGCACGCACGCACACACACACGTTGGTAAACCCATTCACCGTTGCTGTTTTACCTCATTTTATGATGGACAAGTTCAACAAGCTGCCGTAGAACCCTATGACTATGAACCCTGACCTCTGCCTTACAGCGTTGACTTGTTGTGTGTCTGACCGAGGCTCAGTGACTGACAGCGGAGAACAAAGAGCTTCTCACCCAGGACCATGGAGATGGTTTTCATCAGGTTGACCACCGTCTGGCTGTGGTGCATCTCTGACGTGTGCCGGGACGAGTGCTGACTCTGGCACCTCACGTAGACGAAGATGCGCGTGTACACGGCCGCCATGACGAAGAAGACGAGCAGGTTGAGAACCGCCCAGAAGACGAGGAAGCGGCGGCTGTAGAGGGGGGCGACCGTGGAACAGTCGTCCAGATCGCACTCGCAGTTCCAGACGACGGAGGGCACCAGGCCCATGACGATGCCCACGGCCCAGATGCAGACGATCAGAAGCACCACGCGTCTCTTGGTCATCTTACTGTGCAGCTGCATGGTGACGACGGTCTGGTGGCGCTCCACGGCGACCGCCAGCAGGTTGGCCACCGACGCCGTCAGGCTGATGTCAATCAGAGCGCCGCGGACGTACCACTGCTCTTTGGTGAGCGTGCTGGTCCAGGGACCCGTGTTCAGCATGAGGTTGGCGTACGCCACGCCTGCAAACAGGTCGGCTGCAGCCATGTTGCCCAGGAGGTAGTAGATGGGGAAGTGGAAGCGGCGGTTGATGAAGATGGCCGCCATCACCATCAGGTTGGCCAAGACCACGACGACACACACGGTCAAGCCCAGTCCGATCACCACAAAGTCCCGGGGGGTCCACTCCACACTGACCTTCTTACCCACCCAGCTGTAGAAGAAGGTGACGTTGCGGCTGTAGTCACAGGAATTCCACTCGCTGCTCTCCATGGCCACAACTGCACACAACAAACACACACGTGGACATTTAAAACACCACAGACTTTGTCTGCCTGCAACCACAGGGCGGCAAGTACTTCTACTACAGAGGCATTTTCTCTGTCTGCATTAGGATTATGAAAAAAAATAAATCAGCTTTACTTATATGGAGGTTTTCATGAATAAATGACAAAGAGCTCTGTGATGAAACCATAACAATAGATAAATAAGAGTCCATTATTACTGATGGGTTGTACAGATGAACCGGAAATGATGAGAACACACGTCCAAAAGTCACTTCTTCAAATCGAACAGACAACCAAAGAAGTTGGCATAAAACAATAATAATACGTATAACTTGTCCTGTTTCTTCAGCTAAAAAGTGTGATGTCGAAATGTTCGAAGTACACAGATTTCTCATCACACCGGATATGTCACCCTGCTTGATTGAGCTGTATTTGATTCCTTTAAACCAAAAACCTACCTGCTGTTTCACAGCCGTCTCCATCCACACCGGTCCGGGAACCCACGGGAGCTGCTCGGCTCCACCTGAGGAGACACAGAGCGGCTCCGTCCCTTTGGGTTGGACGCTCCGTAGAATCATTGGAAGCAGCTGGACCCGACCGACAGGTAGCTGACGCCTTTACGTACCTCCTGAAACGTCGGAAAAAACACCCTCAGCCGGGTCACTGCACCTTTTCAGTGCGAACGATAAGAATTCTTATAATTCCTTTTCACACTTACGTATGGAAGTCTTCGTTAGCATTGTGCCACTAAATGATACTAAATGTAAGAATGCATCTAAATATCCGTTATAACATTAACGTTCATCAAACCTTTGTTTGTTTTATTTGGAAGAAATAACAGACGTGTCGTCGCTGCCCTCTAGAGGTGCTACCTAGGAACTGCAACACTCGGTGTGACGTAGGGCAGAACACGAGCCATCGTTCAAATTTTATTCTTGTATTTGACAATATAGAGGACAATGCTCGACAACGGCATACTTTCAGTTTTCCGTCTGTATGATGTATTAAAGGTCGTTCCGCTTTACCGCCCACTGGGGGCAATGTGAGGAACAGCATGGCTAACGCCATCGAGCTAGCTTCGACATGGACGGCAACCAAACAAGTTAATAAAGGCTCGCCCGAACATACTTAACCAACACAATTGGCTTCAACGCAAATATAACTATTTATAAGGATTTATAATCCACAAAGACTCATCTCTTTCACGGCCTGACTGTTGTGGTAACATCCTATGTTCGAGCATTTTAGTGGCTAATGTCCACGCCGTATTCATGCGTTTAATTAACAGTTTGATTATTATCATTGCTGAAAAGTATCAATTTGTTTTCAAATTATCTACCGGAAGTGGTGTGTGCAATCTATGTGAATCTTGACACTCGTAACAGTTAAGTTTGTGCCTCTTTTTACCACAAGCGGACAATAATATATTATTGAGGTAAAAGTCACACCATAGGTTTTACCGCTGCAGTTCCCCAGTGTGACCACCAGAGGGTAGATAACTGTAAAACCCGCCTCCAACAGACCCTTTCAGAATAAAACCGACGGGATGACAACGCTGCTACCCATGTACGATGAAACTAAGGTGGACAGCTTTAGATGTATTTACATTATGTCTGTTTTCTAGACATTTATTTTGAATTAATTACACGTATGATTTGATGTCAACATTACATTCATTAAATGTGGTGACTGTGATAGTGAAATGGGCATGACCTCAAGTCAGGTTTCCATTAATCCTACTTCAACAACTGACAGAAACCCAATTATATTCAATGCCACTCAAGTGCTTTTCTCTTTCAAGCACAATATCTTAACATTTGTCCTGCTGGAAAGTGAGAATTTTACTATTTCTATGCAACACAAGCTGAAACTATTACTCTATGAAGTCATCGACAAGCATATGTTTGGAATCAAACTGGAATCTATTTTTCCTGGTTAAATTTCATTACAGCTCCCACGTCATTGTACTAGTAAGCCGCCAACTTCCATTGAAAAGAAAAAATTAACAGACGTGTTTTTTATTTTCTATAAAAGAGATGAGTTTATTCAATGATCATAACAGACTGAATCAGAGACCTCGATAGACCACTCACATACCAAACAATAATCGAGGAAATTGTTTGAAACAAAACCCCAAAACTGAACAAATGTAACACAAAATAAAATACCTGAATAAAGCAAACTCTGGGCTGAGCTGCGAGTCAGCACATTCTCTGTAGAACACATGGCACAACAGTTAGTGTGAAAAAGGAAAAATGCTAAGAAGGAATGATGTTTTTTTTTAAACCCTTTCAAAGCCAGTCTAATAATAAAAATGATATATTCATATATTGTGGACTTCATAGAAATTAAAAAGGTGACTTAAGCACAAAGACGAGCCCTCCTGAAGAACTGCTCATACGTTTATTCTCTTCAATAATTGCTAATCTGAGTCGGGAACATGCCTCCCTGCACCACACTTAAACGAAACAGTCACACAGTCAGTCATCCAAGTTTACAGTCACACCCACAGACTCAAACGCTAGTGTGACGCTGAAACAAATCTACCTAAAATCTGCAGACTGAGCAAAATGAGAAAGTAGTCAAGTGTGTACACTCATAGAAGTCCAGCTAAAACTAAATTTAAAACCCGAATATCGACAACGGGTAAAATATAAAACGCTGTCTTATCCTTTTTTTAAACTTGTTTTTCTTTTTACACAAACTCTTTCAAAAGCCTTCCTCCCCATTCCAATATTACACCACCCACCCGTGACCACCGTCCAACCTCCTCAAAGTGTAATACAAACCGACGAGAATTGCAATACAATACAGGCACTGGAGAAGAAACACCGTAAGAGACGAGCTGCTTTCCGATTTCAACCATCCCAGGTCCACACAATGTCTCCAAGAGCAGAATTAGAAGTCACATCCACTATTATCGAACATGAACAAAGATACAAATCAAAAACTGGTTTTCTGATTCTTGTAACTTGTTGTATTTTCAACTTGGTGAATTAAGTAGAATATTTGGTGCCAGAACTAAAGGGTTTTTTTGTTGTTTTTTACTAATTGGAGTAACTGCAATACAAAGTTATTTGTGTTGTTGAAAACCTCTGACGAACCCAAACGGACAGCGCGTCCATCCAGGACGTCTGACTTCTCATCTGCATACTGCTCCAGTAGTGTGACAATGATATGAACGGTTTCTGAGTGTAATACGAATAACGGTGACACGTCTGTAGTGGAATCATGTTGGAACTAAAGCTCAGAAACAACTGACCTTCCCTCCTTCTGCTGGAACTTTACAAGAAAAATACAAGGCAGGATGATCCGTCTTTGATAAATACTTGCTGGAACTATGATAATGCATATATTCATCTTTTTTTACTAGCTACCTAGAATGTTTTAGAACAAGAAAATTGAGCATAAAAGATGTTGGGCTTTGTTTGGCATAGACATAAGTGGTGGAGTGTATCGGTGTGAAGATTCAAAGACCAAAAGAGGAGAAAATAAACAGTTATTGTAGTATAAGAAAATACTTCTTTACAGTAGATACTACATGATGAAAAAGGTCTGCACTGCTCCTACACCTGGCTGGTAAGGTTAGCGCTTTGTCAGTGTGCAGGCCCCAGAATGATCTTTAGGAAAGAGGTGTAAGGCAAACTGTACCTTCTCTGTTGAGAAATATACATGATTTACAGTGCGGAACCCCCCTCCCCCCTCCCCCCACGACCATTTCATGTGTTCACTTACAACAAACAGGAACAGACCATGAGAGGCTCTTCACCTCGGACAACTGGCAGTTTGTAAACATGTCTGCCCAGTTGGTCAGTCAATCATCAGAGCATTCTGGGATGTCTGCACTCCTCCATGTATAAAGTGGGACAAAGGCCACTGTGCCCACAGCTGAGAACGACTCCCAGGAAGTGACAGCCCGTTTGTTGAGTGTCCCCGGGCCACAGAGGAGAGCTCCAGCGTTTGTACTCAGTCTCTGAAGCCCCTCCACTCCTTCATCGAGTTCTTCTCTCTTCACAGGAAGTTTACAGCATCCCATCACTTTGTTTTTCTTGTCTTTTTTTTCTTTTTTGCAGCTGTGTCTCAGTTGATCAAAACAGGTTCTCCTCAAAGATAGCCATTAAGTCACTTTGGAAATTCATGTCGATAGTTGCTGCCATCTGGAGAGAAAAACAGACAGATTTGTGATCATTCAATAATAATGAACTGTACTGCTGAAGTGAATCTACTCCTTTATATTCAAGAGTATATGAAGTACTTTACAGAACCCAGCAGCTAAATATTAAGAGGAGAAAAAAATTGGGAACAAACTAATTGCAAGACTCTTTCTTTTTTTCCAAATCTAAACAAATCTAAAACTCAACATATCTCCATTTTTGACAGTTCTTTAAATTAAACCTAGAGGATCTCAGATGATGCACTCACTGCTTCTCGCCACCTCCTCTCCTGCTCTCGGCGGCGTGCTAACTCCCTCTGTTGGTCTAGTGGGTTCTGGATGGTGGGCTGAGGGGGTGTCGGGGGCTGTGGGGGCTGTTGGACAGCAGCTGGTGGGGCATCCTGCTGCTGCTGCTGCTGCTGCTGCTGCTGCTGCTGCTGCGAAGGGGCTGGGATGTGCTGCTGCTGCTGCTGCTCCAAACGCCTGCGTGGTTCTTCGTGCACCCTTCGGCTTGTCTCCATTACGTCGTCGTCGTCTCGACCTCTGGAATAGACACAAATGAACACACACCGATCACACCGCTGTCTGGGATCACTGCGCAGCGCACAGCCCTACATATACAACTACAAAGATGACTGAGATTCTCGGCATGGAGCTAAAAGAAAGCAGATACTGCAGCTCTAAATCAGGACAAACCGTTCTGAGGACCACTGATGGAAACATCTGAAACATGAATGATCAGAAAGGTGGACGACATCAAACCCTCCATGGCAAGATCTGGTGGTCTGAACCTGAACCGATGCCAGAAGCCGAGGACTGACCAGCCCTCAACACTGACACGTTCTTTATAACCTTTGCAGTCATGACACGTTTACGTGACACCATGGAACAAAACAGAACATTGTACAGCGTTAAAGGAAGAAAAAAAAACAATGTCAACACCTGATGATACAAGTGTGTACACACACACACACACACACACACACACACACACACACACACACACACACGGTGAGGATGACTGACTGACACCGGGTGATCTCTTCTGTCTTACCCCCCCCAGTTCTTAAAACATGACGGGAGGATAAAGTCACATCCACAAGCTGACCGCAACATTTAAGGAGTTACATTTTTACTTTCTAGACTTCAAGAACAAACCTTAAAAACCTCACAGGCGAGTGTCATTCAGCCACGCAGCCACTAGAGGGCCCATCATGCCATGTTCTGCCTCCCTCCACCAACCTACCGTAGTTTGTCCTGCTCTCTGCGGAGACGGTCTTTTTCTGCCTGCTCAGCTTGAGCCTTCAGAGCTTTCTCCCGCTCTTCTTTCTCCCGGGCAGCCCGACGGAACTGCTCAAAACTGTCGCTCGATGACTTCACTGCAGAGGGTGTCGACGTGGACTTCTGTGCCAGGCTGGCCCATGAGCCCATATTCTTCAGCTTCACATCCTATGAGCACAGAGACACAGGGAATGAAAACTGTGGCAGGGTTGAACCCCATGACGGGAATGTCCTGGAAAAAAAAAGTCTTCCTTACATTCCCCTGTACCTTTTTGGGGGCGGTGGGCGCTTTGGACTCCTGCTTGTACTTGTCTTTGTCTAGCAGGGACGGGGGTGGTCCACTGGGCTCAGACGAGCGGATAACGGGTCGGGAGCTGTCCATGGACTTCACATCTGATGAGCAGAAGTACACACAGTCAAACCTGGAAGTTAAACTGTGTTAGAAAGAAAGAAGAGTGTGCTGGTACTTTGACTGTGGCCAGGCTGAGAGGGCTTGTTCTCTGGGTGTTTGTGATGGTCCGGTCTCATGGCCGGGTTCAACGGCTCTCCTCTCATCAGGGGTGAAGGAGGAAGCTTCTCCTCCTTTAACCCTCCTTGGCTCCCAGGGGCCCGTTGCTGCGTTGGAAGAAAGCTGAGATGTTCTCATCCTGCATTGACCTTCTACTCCCCAAACAACCATTCAGGGTCTCACCTTCTTGGGCTGCATATTGTGAGGTGGGGACTGGTGGGTGACGGGTGGATATTGGGGAAGTTGCGGGGAATGCATCATTAGAGGTGATGGGTTATCTCTCATGTGACCTGTGAACAAAGTCCAGGTCTAAGTCAGTCCACCACGACGTGCCGTCGTCATCTGCGTGTCTTGTCACACTCACCTGTGATGAAAGCGTCCGTCTTGGGCGGCCGAGGGGATGGCTGTTCCTGCTGCTGCTGCTGCTGCTGCTGCTGCTGCTGGATAATTTGCTGTGCTTTGTTGGTCGCCATGGAAACCTTGTGTTGTGGGGGCTGACCGGCTAGTCCTGGACCCGGCTGGTAGTTCAGTTGCAGCTGCTGCGGCTGCTGCTGAGGCTGACTGTGCTGCATGTGGCGGCCCGGGTGCAGGGGCATCTGTTGGGGTGGGGCCGCCTGAGCCTGGCCCTGAACTGGGAGCTGGGGCGGAGGCAGTGTGTTCTGGGGGGCTAACTGAGGTTGTCCCTGGACAGACTGCAGCAGAGAAGTCTGTAGCGGCTGCTGCCGAGCCTGCGCCTGCAGCGACGGCATCGGCTGCTGAGGCTGGCGGGCTTGTTGGAACTGTTGCAGATACAGCTGGACCTGGTTCAGAGGGGTTGTAGATCCTGGCTCTTCGTCATCCTCCAGCAGCATCTGGGGAGGTTGCGAGGACAGCAAGCCCTGGGGCGTCAGCGTCGGTGGGGACATGGGCCTCTGGTGCATGGGCTGAGTCGTGTGAAGGATCTGAGAGGACAGCTGGTGCTGTGGAGGTGCTGCTGACTGGGGCTGGAGCTGCTGCGGCTGCTGCTGCTGCTGCTGCTGCTGCTGCACGTGCTGCAGGATTGGCTGCTGCTGAGGAGGTGCAGCTTGCTGTTGGGGGGGTTTGGGATGAAGCGGCGCTGCCTTGTGACTGGGTCGGGAAGGCTGCTGAGGCATGGAGCTGTGTAAGGCTAATGGGAGGAATGAAGAGGACACAAACACCACAAGATGTTGGTATAATGGTGGATTCATGGAAGTACAAACTATCAACTTATCGTAAAAAATGTCCTGTTGGCAATAAAGGCAGAGAAATAATCCTCCCCGTGACCAATCAGATGAAGCCCCTGCAAGTTGTCATCCCCCTCATTAAATTGCATTGTGTTGAGGCTATAAAGTGTTTTGGGTTTATTCTGATAGTTTTGTTTTTTTACCATCAGATTTCAGACACATCAGATCGTTTTCTTCATCCTGACCATTGTTATCACCTGTTGACACTTTTTTTCCCAATCATGCAGCCCAAAGTGGGATCAGTATTTTTCAGTACAAAGCATGAATCCTTGTGTCCTTTACGTGAGGGAGAGGAATGACCTGTGGACAACTTACCTGGAGATGTGAGGACGGGGTGTTGGTTGAGAAAGGGGTGGGTCTCAGGGGACACAGGCCCAGCAGAATGAGCATTTAGATGTGGTGGTGCAGGCGGAGAGGAAGCGCCCGTATGGTGGGACAGATGCATGAGGGGCTGTCCAAAAGGAGGCAGGGACTCAAAGCCGGTCTCCAGGATCTGGGAGGACTCTAGAGCAGTAACTGGGGGGGCCATAATGTCTGCAGGAGAGGGCTGATGCTTCAGCTGAGCGCTGGACTGAAAGCCTGCAGTCTGAGAATGGAGCAAGGCCTGAGCCGGAGCGCTCTGAACATGAGGCTGTGTCTTCTTCCCCTCCTTCACAGACTGTCCCTTTTTCTTCTGCTGCTTTATTATTCCTGAAAAAACAGTGGGACATATATAGACTTTAGTTTCAACATTTGCTCATTTGAACGGTCAAACTTGTAGCGCCCCACCTGTCCCCTCAGCTTCACTGTCCGAGCTGGAGCCGCTGCTTTCTGAAGAAGAGCCTGTCTTTTTGGAAGAAGACAGGGATTCCAGGGGCTTCTCGGCTGTAAAAACAACCATTTGTTACGACCACTCAAACATTTTCATCTCCCACGGTGTTTTCACATTTCTACATTGACTCGTCAGCCATACTCTCCACTGACACCAACCTGAAACCTTCTTCTTCTTGCGAAGGCAGGAAGACACATATCTCTCCAGCTCTCGAAGAGTAGAGGGCTTGAGCGTTTCAAAGTCAATCTCAATCTC
Source organism: Aeoliscus strigatus (assembly GCA_901007665.1). Taxonomy (NCBI): domain Eukaryota; kingdom Metazoa; phylum Chordata; class Actinopteri; order Syngnathiformes; family Centriscidae; genus Aeoliscus; species Aeoliscus strigatus. The sequence continues at coordinate 12,083 of CAAKHB010003766.1, forward strand.
GTCAGGGTTCGAGTTCTTAAGCGAGGGCTCTCTGGACTGGATAATATGCACTACACGACCAAGTTTGTCACCAGGTAGCTTGTTGATGTCCAAGCTTAGCTGCCTCTTCTCCTCATACGTCATGGGCTTGCACTTTTCACCTGGAACTGATGACCCTGCTGCTCCTAGATCATCTTCCAGGCCGGGAACAGGCTGAACGTTGGCGGGATGAATGTTTTTCATCCCCTCTTTTTTACTGTTTGGGCAAACATGATACAGTGGTGAACTTAAGGAGTATTTTTCAAGTGGTCCAGCATTTCACCTGGAATTATCATAATATTATATATTATAAAGTATGAAGTATGAGACGGATTTTAGGAACCTACCTGGGTTTCTTCTTAGGAATAACCTCTTTGTTGTTACTGTTACTGGTCTTGGTCCTTTTTGACACCTGTGAAATCGGTAGAGTATCCTGGATCTCATCCACAAGGCCAGACATGCCTTTCTTCTTATGCTTGTCTTTCTTCTTCTCTTTCTTTTCCTTCTCTTTTCTCTTTGGTTTGCTGGCTTGTGGCTGAGAGAGGGCGGCAAGCTGTTCATGGACAGCCTTCAACTGCACCGAGACAAGAGAGCAGCTTTAATTTAACGGTAACAGCTGATGTGATAGAAAGTCTGAAGGTTTTCTGCTCACTGACCTGCTCCTGGAGCTCTGCCAGCCTCTGAGCTCTCTCCTCTTCAGAGTCGTCTGTTGAGGACTCAGACTCTGAGGACGAGTCACTGGAGCTGTCGGACGAGGAAGCGACGTGGCCCAAAGGAGGCTGGGGCTTAACAGGGGCCGGATGGTGAAGTGTAGGTGTTGGGGCAGAAACAAGAGGCTTTATCTCGGGCTCATCTGGCATCTTGGCAAAACGCATCTCAAAAACATCCTGTAAAATGTAAAGAAACAAGCTGAGCAAAATGGATGCAGTGTCCATGATGTCCAAATAACAGAATTAGAGAACAAGAACAAAGAAGTAAAGAGCTGTTAGCTCTCTTCTTAAGAGTTATGCTACTGCGTCAAAGTGACGGCCTACCTACGCCAATGTTGTGACGCCGTCGTGAACCCTCGGAACTTGTCGTCACAGTGCAATTCAGCGCCAGAGCGGTAGGGGGTCGCATCCCTCTAGTTGATTCGCTTCTGGCTTTTCCGGTCACAGCTGGTTTAATTTTCATCATTTGGACTGTTTATTTCATTTCATTAAGTTTTAAAAAAATTATTGTGGGAAAGTAACACCTTAGATTGAGAATATGTGGTCAGTTTATCCAAATACCGCCTATTTGGAAATCTGTTCCGACGTTGTCGGAGATGAGAGAAGCCACAGATAAAGCAGCTAGCATGTAGCACCTAGCAGCTGTGAATACAGACGTGATCGCCGGTCAACATGCATCGTCATCCCAGGGGAGAGAGCGATCCAATGAACTGATCTGCAGCTCTTTGGAGAATTAACTCTGACTGATAGAAATCCTTTGGTTAGATAAATGTTGTTTTTTGACTTGTGTCCCTACCAAGCTAAAACCAATCACAGCGCTCTCGGTCTGCACTGGGTTACAATTCTTTGGAGGTGCACGTCAACCTACAGCGTAGGATACGGAGAGACCACTGCGCCGTAGGTAAGCAGTCAATTTGATGCAGTAGCATAACTCAGGATTTAGTGTGAAGACTTCCATGTTAGCTGACACTAACTTCTTCACACCCAGTTTTTGTATCTCTTATATAAATAGTGTAAAATGAATGCCGATGTTACATAACACGTACCTGTAGCTTGCGTGCCATAGAGACCACCTCATGGTCCGGTGGATTATATTTGTAGCAGTTGGAAAACATTAATCGCACATCTGCAGCAAACTCCTGGGGTTCCCGGTATTGCCTGTTCTCCAGCTTGGCCTATTAAACCCATCAAGAACATGAATTACTGTGATGTTACTTCTACTGAAAACAATATCCCGCTGACAAATTCAGCAGGTTTCCCACACCTTGATGGTACTGAGGTCCATTGGGTGTTTAATGATGTCGTGGTAGTCATGTAGGCCCAGTGCATCCACATCGACAGGTCTGTAGAACGGCCAGGCGTAAGCAGCATGTTTCTTGGACAGCATGTCTCGGACTAGACTAGCACAGTATCCCAGCTGATCTTGTGGTCTGGGGCTGTGACCACCACTTGGCCCCAAGCCCATAACTATTTGATGCTGGGAGTCTGGCACGTCCTTTTTCATCACTTTGGTGGGGCGGGTGCTCTCCCGTCTGGGCAACGTCTTCCCAGACTTGGACTCTGCTGGGGAAGACTCGCTCAGTTGGTCGTTTGCTGTAGGCGTCGTAGTGTCTGCTTTTCTTTTCTGGCTCTTTCTTTGCTGGATAGTGTTGAAAAAAGAAACAGACCCATGGATGTATGATTGGACAGAGAGCACAAAATGTAACCACAGTCACAGAGTCACTTCCACTCACTTTGGTCATAGTTATGGGGTTCTGCAATAATGGGGCACACTGGATGGACGTTGGGGGCAGGGAGGTCTGCGCTGGGGGGGGCACAGAAGTCATGATGGGAATTTGAGGGGCGCAATCTGAACCCAAGGAATAGGGAGCCCCAAGCTGTGGTGCGTGGCTGGGTAACATCGGGGGAAGGTGGGACGGCAGGGCCTGCATCAGAGGCTGGGGAGGTAGTGAAGGCGGGCCCTGCACCGGTCCTCTGGTCTGTGGTACCGCTGAGAGGTTCAACAAACCCCTCGTTTGAGGAGTTGTAGACGAAGAATCAATTATGCCCCCTGGTTTCAAGCTGAGACCTTGATAAGAGAACAACACACTTACTAACAGTTAGCTGCATGAAGACGTACAGGCCATACATGATGACGTGAAGGAGTACGTCACGTACCTCCTTCTCTCCGACCGCGGCCACGGCCTTTCCCTGTCATGACAACAATTTCGATTTCTTCCTGAGGCATCTCTGAGACCTTCTGGAGGAAGGCCTTTTCAAGAGCCTCTGCCATTAAGACAATGTCATCTCCAGGCTGCAGGGTGAGACAAAAACACCTCAGCAAAGTAAAGTCATTCCAGAGTCCGTAATAAAAGTTCAGTTCTGCAAGTACATTACCTTGTTGTATATGTAGCAGTTGGTAAACATGGTGTTGAAGTCTTGGATACATTCTTGAGCATTCAAGTAGTAACTGTTCTCAAGCCTTTTCTTGATTGTTCCCATGTCCATAGGAGTTTTGATTATTGTGTAGTAGTCCTGAAAATAGGTTACACCATTCATCATCATTTCTCTCTATGGGTGAGATCAAGAGATTCAAGTATTAGACTGAAAGAAACACCGCCACACACTTAATGCAGTGTTACATCACCTGTTCATCCAGTTCAGACCTAAGATCGCAGCAACTTGCATCTACGTGCATTCACTTGCAACAGTCCAGTTTACGCTGAGGCAGCGAGCGGCGTCCGCTCATTGCAACCTCACGTAAACCACAGCAATGGGTGCGAGTCGACAAGCCGTAACTCAGAACAGCACAAATAACACAGCTGTGCTTTAACAGGATTCATCAGCGCATTCTTCTTGTCCCGTATACGTCACACAGTCACGGGTCAAGGACGTTAGCAGCAGTCTGTCATATCTGTGACTGAACAGGTACAGGTGCCGAGGTGCAACTATGTCTGCAACTGTTCCGTTGCGCCTCGAATCTTTGGTCTGGACTGGCCTTTGGGCTTTTGCCTTACAATCATCAGACAATGCTGAAAACATACTGTATTAAGGCAAGGATGTAATCTGAACGTAATGTTTGAGATGTGGGGTACTAGTACTCACAGGCAGATTCAGCTTGATTGCGTCCACTGGTGCATGAAAGGGCCAGGCAAACTGGTGCTTCCACAAGGCCTTCACCACCACCTTGAGCAGGTACTGTAGCTGATTGGTCTGGCGCTTGGGCCTCTCGGGATTGATGCACTCTGGGGCTGCGGGATTGCCCATTTGCTGGGCCTGCCCCTGGCTGCTGCTGCTACTGCCGGACATCTGTGCTGCATCCAGGCCGTCCCCCATTCTAACAGGGTTGGGCATGGGCTCAGGCCCCGGAATGGGAGCAGGAGCTGGCACAGGGGCAGGGGTAGTGGTGTTGGCAGTACACCAGTTCAGTCTTGGCCCCGGCACAGACTCCACTGACAGAGCACCACTGATCCCATTGCACTCCTCGCTGGACTCTCTGGAGGAGAAAAGTCAGTATGTGTTTACTATCATGTCTGCAAACACGACACCTAATAATTCAATACTTTTTTCATTAGAGCACCAACGCAGATGTATGCAGAAGCTGTGTTAATGACTGTGTAGTCTAAAGGGTTCACAGTTTTTCTGTTAGAATGTGGAGTGCTATACAATAGAGCCTTGAGCACACATAGACAAGCTACAGACCAACAAAACCAGGAAAATTCTACATTCAAACATCAAAAACCTTTTCAAATGACTTTTTTAAAATATTGGTGGACAAAAGGTGCTAATATACTTCATACGGTCCAGTGTGTTGTAAAAGGGTGATATAAAAAACATAGCAGGACAACAATAGCCAAGACCCATAACTAACAACCTCATCATGAAAATTCACTCTTTAATTTGCACAAACATTATGATATAAATTTCCACTGAAACAAAACACCAAAACTAAAATAAAAAATATTTCTCCTCCCTTTTACTTCATTTTTTGAAAACAAAAACAAAAACAAAACCCAACAAAATACATATTGTTTTACACGTTTGTGTCTACAGTATGTGTGCAGGAACTGATGCTACAGAAAATGTGTCATTAGCACAGATATGAGAGATATACAAGTATATATATATATATATATGAGATATATAAATGAACACCTACAGTTTTAATTTAGAGGGTTATATATTTTCCTGTATCAGAATCATCTGTTTTATATCTAAATACCTCCACTAAGGAGGAAGTATCATACAAGTAGTATAGTAGAAAACTACTATTTCTGGAACTGGGTCATCACTACATTGAGGTTAACTGTACTGTAATTGTAAGTCAATTGTTGAGGTCTACATTTGGCCCTAGTGTGCTTGTGTTCGTAAGTGAACCTGGTGGGTGAGTGAATTACACTTGTCTTCGAACCTGAGGGTGTTTAATCACAGTGTTGGTGGATGGGGGTGCAGAGTATGGTCATCCGGTAACAGGAACTGTGTGTTCCACTACACAGCACTAAGCCCTACATAATATCTTCTCTCAGGAAGGCAGGGACATCACATTCAAGATCGACACAAAACCAACAAGCTAAAAATAATTGGTTTAAATTCTAAATGAAAGACATTGACCATATGGTTCAGTTCTCCACTGATGAGAACGGAAAGTCTTGAAATATCACACACTGCACCTCCACAGCCTTAAATACACACCACTGTATGGATCTGTGACTAATCACATTCATGATGAGTCATTTTCTGCGAAGAAGGAAGCAGTTGTGCACCACATGATTGCGGTCTTGGCCCGCCTGAAGCAGTCAAACAGACTGGTGGATTTGGCTAACTGACCGTTCCATTGAATAACACATCAGAGACACAACACATAAACAAGTACCAGCCACAAATGGTAGCTTATCGACTGTAAACAAAGCCATTTAATGATAAAACCCCAAAAGCACAAAACCTGTCAATGCCACAGGCAACTAAAGGGGCCATAGGCCAATTAAATGATGGGAAAAACACTGAAATATTCTTAACTTTGGAGACTGCAAAATAAATCCAATTATTATTCAGTTTCTTGTACCAGCCACCTTCAGGCTGTTTTCTGATATGACTTTCCCATTCGCACATGCAGCACCACAGGACACAATGTCAATCACCTTCTCACTGTAAATACTCTGTTTGGCCTTGGGACTGGGGGGCTGGAGGGAACTTCAGCTTCTTGTCACTTCATAATTTGATCATAAGCAACAAAGTGCTCAGGTTCTCTGTTCTTTCCCACAGTGGCTGATTGATGATCTCCGTCCATGGAGTTAGACATGGTCATTTGTGTCTCCATGTAAGTGAGAATTCTTCATTAACTATACTCATTTATAACAGCTTGCTCTATATTAAATACAATGTACATATGATCTCTGACACACACTGACATTTGCATGGAACTCTAAAAATCATGTGTTCTAAGTTATTAATTATAAAATTAATACCTAAATAAGCCAAGACTATACAGAAACAAATTCGTATGTAGATATTGTACATATCTATCTATGCGGTCACAGATACACTACTACTGGTAAAATGTTTGGACACAGTTTCTCATTGACATGAATCAGAGACACCTTTGTCTGGCAGTGGATATCTAAATCTTACAAATGTCAGTACACTTACAAATCAGAATACGAATTGGTGTATTTACAAAGCTAATCACTAAAACATTTTAAACATTTGCAGATATCTGTACACATTTACAAACCTAAATACACATTTAAGATTATTCATTTACACTTTCACAAACCCAATTCTACACACAGAGATCGAGGGGGGAAAAAAACTCACCACTCACATTTTCAAATGGTTTAACTATCTAAATGGCCCCGTGTCCTTAAACGATTGGAGTCAGCTCACAACTGGACAGGCTTTAAAGAGTTCACAGCTATAGAATTGGTTCCAATTCTTCTCAAGTGGCCACTTTTGATTGAATCTCTCTTTAGGCCAATCAATGTTTCAGAGGCGGGGAAGCTCACTACCGATATTCTCTTCCAAGAGGTAACATTGGAGGAACATTGCAATATTGGAAGAAATAAATACTGGTATACATGTCAAAAAAGTTGTGGTGACAGTATAATGACATAAGGACATATCACCCCAAATTAACCATGTTTAGGAATTTTGCACTTTTTTTGTCCACATGTACCATTGCGAATAAGACTGAAAATTTGTCATGCAGTACAAACATGATAAGGGGCAGGGGTTCAGGAATACAACTACCGGTAGCCAAAATATGAATGTCCATGATTTTGACATGGAATGCTGTCAATTTCATTCTTCTATATATTCCTGACTAAGAGTTTTTTGTGGCCTTGCAAAGCTTGGAACATTTAAAAGAACTGACGGCCTTCAATAACCTGTCCTGGCAGACAATATTACAAGCTTGAAATCTGAACTGTAACAAAACATCCAACATCATACTTGAAACTTTTTAAAAACGTAACACAGTAATTAAAAAATGGCCAAAATACAGGCTCAACGCAGCAGGCCTCCAGTGCATTTATACAACAAAATACATCCTCATAGTGACAGTCACTGACACAAAGGCGTTGCAACAAAGACAAACATGTTAGCTAACATGTTAGAAAATGAAAGGCGATATCATGTGATTTAAACAGAAAGGAGCATAATCTCTTCCTTCAAACATCTGTAGTCCAGATATACGGTGCATCATAACACTTGGGAGAATGACGTACTACGGTTTCCATTTTGTCCGACAATCAATCCATGCAATCTATTTATATGATTCAGCTGATGCTGGTCAGGCCTGCTGATGCTTGGTGCTACTTAAACTGAGACAATATGCTCAAACACATGGAAGCACAGGTCCAACTCATTACGCTTGTAATGTGCAGGGCAAAACCACACACATCAAACACGCAAATGTCATCAAGTGCACGTTACTAATGGCACATGGCTGTCCTGAGTCTGTTGAGTTCAACTGATACTCATTTTACTAATCTAATTTTAATTCACAAATTTTCAAATTAGTCCATGATTAAATGTTGTCTATAGCCCTGAAGAAACCAGACATTCACTGGGACATTATAAACACGGGATGTGTGATACGTTGCTGACATCAAAACAAGTGATAACAGGGACCATAGTCTTGGGACGTAGCAGTGTCTTCTTCCTTGATGCATCAAGATGCAATGCGTTACTTGCTCCACCAGATTAAGTTTCGACTGAACCATTTCAATGGAGGAGAGATATTCAATGAGTGCTGATATTCAGTACCACAACCATTTGAAACAAACAGTATCGCTCCACTTCACAGCCTTTTTAATGACCGTTAATTAAGGTTTCATCAACTGTCACTTAAGCTATGACAGAGTGCTGGGGCTACATGGAGAAAAACTTTGAAGATAAGATGGCCTTATACAATGCAGAGGTTCAGTGGTGTTGTTCATACAAGAAGAGCAGCTTTACAAACAATACATAAATATGGATAACATGGAGCATCTTGTTTTGTTACTAGGGCAGTTGAAGTTGGTCTGCATAGAGAAATATATAATTTGAGTTTTAAAGGGGATCCATGATTTGTTTCCCTTTGGTCCAAATAGAAGCAAACAGTTGGTACGCTTTAAACTTCAGTTCTGGAGCCAAGGTAAATTTTCCCGTGTCTCGTGAACGTAAACACAGGATGAACTAAAAACTATGAAAGAAGAGCTGAAATGAAGAACAAATACATCAGACAAGCTGGTGAGCTATAGGACAGGAAATGTGCTTCTTCACAACTGAAAAGATGATGTAATCAAATAAATCATTGTAATGAAGAAAATGTGATTTTGGAACTGTGGTTTATAAGAACAGGCTGTGGTTTACAGGAATTGCCTCACGCCTGCAACACAATTGCATCTGTGCTGATATCCAACACACGACCTTGAGAATGATATTGCTTAATTAATGGGATGTTGACTGAACGAAAATTATCGAACTCAAATGCAAGTGCAGTGCCAAACCTGGGTAGTCTATCTTTGTTCATCTTCAAAAAGGTGAGCGTTTCCAGAAGAAACAACGAAGAAAAACTTCCACAGAGAGAGAAACGGAAAAGTATACTGAGGGGTCATCCAGGGACGACGACAACAAAGAATGAAATGAAACAAAATGTTCACATAACATTACTGGTGGCAAAGTGCCTACGTACTATGTCAAATCTCACAAAAGGTTGGCTTCACACCTAATTTGTATGTTATGTGTACACAAGCAATGCTGCTTAATGTCTTCTTAACATCACCATTGTTAAAAATATTCTAGGTCACAAGCCAGTCACAAGCACCCTGAACTAATCACACTGTTTCAACGCTATTTTTGGTGATACTTGGTAGATATCTGTGACGTACTGCCCTTATTCACATCAACTTCATCTTGTGCATATTGTAGAAATGAATAATGTAGTGAAAATTGGATTCAAATTGGATTCAATACTTTCTTTTGTCCATAATGTCAGACATGCAACAGATTCACACTCAATGCCAGTAGTTTGGGAAGTCGAAGTCTGACATAAGAACAGTGTTGACATACGACACTGAGTCTGCAGAAGCCACTAAGGCCAATCAAGAAGTCCACTTCCTGCAGCTGCATGTCCTGCATTGCCCCAGGCTCTGGAATAACAGTTGACCTTTGACCTGGACATACATCAACATAGCCTGCAGTGGAATGTTTTCAGGGACCAAAGTGGCTCTGGTTACTAAGGTGGGGGAAGCACACCTCACACCAGGAAGTGTGCTCTCGTGTTCAGCTTCATAGTGACTGACCTACATACAAAGGCAAGAAAACCATAATAGCAAGATGTCTACATCCCCTGTGAAAGTAAACTATTAATCATTCATGTATGAGGGTAGGGTCGTGTTGAGGCAAAAATGGCCACCTGCACATCTCACATGAAGTATCAGATAGTTGGCCTGCATTGTGCCTGAAAGCAAAGGAATCAATAATTAATGGGACCACTATTACATGGCCAAGAACATCACACTATTTGTCTTACCTCATTTAACAAAGCCAACTTTGTCCTATCTTAACTTGGCAGCAGTTCGTTTTTAAATTTATTGTCTAATAATACCCCGATTTGAACGAATTGCATTTATTTTCGGTAAATAGATTATTTACTGTCATGTTCTTGTCATTAGCTTTTCCCTTGTACAATAGTTTTATACATGGAAGATATAAGGGTATCTTAAAACTCTGTAAATGGGCATACCATGAATATGTGACAGAAAAGGTAAGAGGGTACAAAAAGGACACATAACAACCAAATTCCCATGACAAACAGTAACCTATGACTAGCAGAGGACAGGGAACATGCTACAGAAATCACCATTTAGAATTAGAGCCTTCTTGGCAATATTAACAGCAGAAACACTACACAATAGTAGGACATCCTTGAAATGTTACTTCTACCACTGTCAGCCTTGAACCACGTGTGATTGCTTAGATGACACCTTATCTGAGTCCTATGGAAAAAACACTGATGTTTCTATGCAAACATACAAACAACGCCTAGTATGCATACTATGTCTAAAGTAACCACCCCTGTTCATTCATACTTTTGTGTGTTTACTGTTGTCCTCCTACTTAATTCATTTGTAAGAAATCCCCATGGGTTATTACAACCATTTTGCTCCTCAGTGAGTCAGTGGTGAACAAACTCAGTGATTCAGATAGGCTTACCGTAACTCAAGACAGCCAATAACTGGAAAGAATCATGCCAACTCTTCCGGGGCCATACTTCCAGCTGGTTAGGATAAGCAAGCTAAACTCCGGCGACATTTGTATCGGTCGCCACACACACAACCCCCTTCTTCTTCTCTAGCTCCCCTTCCCCCACACCCCCTTTCTCACCAGGAGGTAAGTTCAGGGCTTCTGGCTGAAATCTGGATAACAATACTATTCTCAACACAGACTGGGAAACACTCATTAAAAACTAGAATGCTGTGCTGCGCCATGTAAGACTAGAGACAGCGGGAACCACATGATACTCCAAGAACCATACCTCCAGGCTGTTGTTTTTTCCTCATGAAGTCCTCTCTTCAGCAGTTCAACATATATTTTGTGCAGCTGACAATATATTTAAATTATGAATTAAAACCCTTTGGTAAGGCTTTCAAATATCACCAACAGATTTGACCACACCAAATAACGTTACCTTTTCACAGAGACTGAATGTGCAATTTTTTCCAGTAGGGCATCCAGTTTTTGAAAATCCAGCAAATCGTTTGACTTGGCATGCATCTTGTAATCCATTTATGAACTCCACTAAGTAGAAAGAGAAGCCACAGATCAAAACAGAGGGTACAAAAGAATTAAGGGTTTGTTTTTCCTTTTCTCTCTTCCAAATCACAGGATATGCTTAATCTTCAGGCTCCACTAGGTAGCCGAAAATCCCACAGAACATGGTGAGTAATCCTTAGTGTAAGTCCAAGCAGTTTGAGGGTGGCTGATCCAAGAAAAAGGCCCGTCCTGGGAAGAGTGGGTCCAGGAGGGGAGGAGAGGCTGAGGAAGCCTCCAGCCGGCAGGCTGTGTTAGCTGTGTGAACCGGTCCTCTCTCTACCCCACCCCCCTCTCAGTAGTACAACGGCCCAGTTGCCAAAGGCTCTTCGCTCCATTGTGTCCTCTTCAGGGCCCCCCAAACGTAAATGAACGTTAGTAAGTGAGAGGTATGCAAGGCAAGAGAGGGGAGAGAGGGCTTCGATAAAATCCAGCAGAGCTTTGTTTGTCTACTCCGCTCTCTCTCCCTCTCTATCACAGGCAGACCAACATGCAGTTGCTCAACAGTAAAAATGGCTCTGCTGCTTCCTCATTCAGCAGAGACTCTGCCCACACACACCCTCCCTCTTTGGCTCTCCACCATGCTTGCTCATTCCACCCCTCCCCTCTTTCCCCATCAATAGCTTGAGGTCCTTGCTCTCTCTCTCTGTTACACCTTTAACACCCCACCCCCTTCCTGTCTTTCCTCTGTCCATTTCATCATGCCCCACCCCCACTCTTCCTTCAGAGTGATCTTGTACATGGCTTCCCCCACCAAGTTAAGAGCTCCTTCATCGACACCCCATTCTCTCCTTAAATACTGCTGATCATACAATATTATTATGCAAAAGAAGCAGCAAATTGCTGAGAAGATTCTCACTCTGAGGTAGGAATATACTGAAATATCTCCGCAGTAGCAGAAATACCAGCAGTCCTAAAAATCATTTAATTCAAGCACAGTCATATTAGTTTCACAGAAATGTCCACTTGAATGACATGCCAAGATGTGAGAAAATATGTGGTTACTGTGGCCCTGTAATCATAAAAATAATAAACTATTTTATTATGTAAAAGAGTAATTATGTAATTATGTGTGCCCAAATTTAAAACAACTCATTTAATGGTACTTGGCAGAGCCACCTTTGTGTATGACGCTGCAAAAAACAACTGTGTTGGGGCAAGTTGCACTTGCTGCAATTTGGTACCTCATAAACCATGAAGCCCCAAGGGCTGATGAAATTAAATTACACTAATTGGCATGTGTAA